>JAHWFO010062215.1:0-11238 GCA_023313115.1 Rhysida immarginata | reverse complement strand
CCCCCCAAGATAACATCCTGGTTACGGCCCTGTATTAATCCAATTACTAAGTAATTACGTTAACTTAACCCAGAGGTACAGCCGTGTCAGGAAGAATAAAAGGAGGTAACGTAATTTGAGTATAAACCTTATTTAATGCAATCGAATTCTGATCACAAATAACAATTAAAAGGTAAGTATTCAAATTAATCAAGATAAAGCACTTGGTTGAAAATTTGATAAATATCAGTCCTTTTTTTTTACAATACAAGGTCTTTATAATTAGTTCCATTTTGACATGGCCATAAAAAAAAACTACTGGACCAAAAGCTATAATACTTGCTAATATTATACAAGAGGGCATGGGAAGTTCATACCCACCAAAAAAAAAAAATAGTTCAAAAGGTCACCACCAGCATGGAATGGCGCTCTATGCAATATTCGTATACGAAATTAGACACGAAGACGCAGGTTAACAAGTCTTTAATCGTAATTAAAATTAGTTACATGTTGAATGTTGCCTCCACCATTTACTGAAAGCAGGTTACACCGGATTACTGCGTTCTCAACTGTAGCTCGTAGCATATCAGGAGGAATGTTGCGCACCTGTCGGCGTATCGCATCTTTCAGTTCCGCCAAATTCCTGACGTTATCACCATAAACAGTGGCTTTGAGGTAACCCCAGAAGTCACAAGGGTTGATACCTGGTGACCGGGGTGGCCAAGAAAGGGGGAGGTTTCGGCCTATAATCCGTTCATCTGTGAAATGTTGCTGAAGTAACTGTTTGACACATGTACCAATATGAGGTGGAGCCCCATCCTGCATAAAAATCGTTGTGTCTAAAATGCCACGTTGCTAAAGTTCTGGTATCACAAAACTTCTTAGCATCGAGGCCATGCGAGCAGCAGTCACAGTGCATGTCAAGAGTCCATCTATCGACTGCTCTTCAAAAAAATACGGTCCAATTATGACATTTGCTGTCATACCATACCACACAGTAACTTTAGGAGAATGCAATGGAATTTGGTGGAGAACATGAGGGGGACTGGTGGCCCAAATCCTGCAGTTATGGGTGTTGACATCCCCATTCTGGTAAAAATGGACCTCGACCGTCCACAAAATGTTCCATGACCAATGCTCGTCCTCCTCCATCCGTGCAAGGAATTCCAATGCGAAAGTTTCTCTACCGCATTGGTTAGGTTCGAGTTGTTGGACAAGGTGGATTTTGTATGGGTAGTATCGCAGCACTTTACATTCGATCTTGTACACCGTACTTAGTAGTAAGTCCATTCGACGTGCAACAGCACTTACGCTGCACACCCCTTGTGAGGTTTCCATTTTTGCTTCCTCTACGGCTACTGAAACAGCCTCCACGGTTGCCTCAGAGACGGGTTTCCTTCCTCGGCTAGGTGCTAGCGATAACAAACCTGGGGCTTCAAGCTTTGTCATCATCTCCTTCAAACTCTGCGGTGTCATTGGCCCCCGACGTATTCGTCGAACGGTAATATAATGTTGCAAAGCCTGCCGTACATTGCTATTGCATTCATAATAACATTTAACCAGAAACGCACGGTCTTGCATGGTACAGACATCGCCGACTAGTAACAAATTAGGCTTACTGACAACGAGGCTCCCTTTCTTATTTCTGAAAACCAAATGACTTGTAAAGCGCATGTGCATAAACCACATTGTTAACCTGTGTCTTCGTGTCTAATTTCGAATATTGCATAATATTCGTGTCGAATATTGCATAGAGCGCCATTCCATGCTGGTGGTGACCTTTTGAACTAATTTTTTTTTTGGTGGGTATGAACTTCCCATGCCCTCTTGTATAATATTACCAAGTATTATAGCTTTTGGTTCAGTATTTTTTTAATGGCCATATCAAAATGGAACTTTAATTATAAAGACCTTGTATATAAAAATTACATAAAAGCTTTAGATGGTCTTCGTCCGTCGGGCATCGAAAAGTCTCTAAGGGGCGAGTTGTCGGCATCTCGGGCTGGGATGACGTTAAATTCAGTCCTGGTAATTGCCACCATTACTCTGGAAAATGGCGACCCGAGTTTGTCGACGAGAGGGGCCGACATACGTCATGAATACAAATACATAACATTAACACTTGCTCCAAGAATTTTAGCCGTTCTACTTAGAAATACTTATAGCCTACTTATCTTCAACACTTAAACCCTAATTCACTTAAGCTAATCGCCTACCACACGCTGGATACTCCCAAGCCAAGCGCGGCTCACCGCACGAGATCTCGTTAAGCGAGCGCGCACTTGCAATGACTGGATGGTCCACTGGGGTCGGAGGATTTCCCTCTCGGAAAGAATTTGTCGAATTCACTGTTGTAGGCACTATCACGGCTGGGTCGAAGACATCTACGGCATCCAACTCGTCTGCTTCCGATGTCCTCTCTGTTTCACACTGACTCGATAACTCCGCTATTTCAATAGCTGGCGATATCTCGTTTGCTGGCGGAGGCGAAATTATGTCTTCTCCCTCTGTTGGATATGTGCTGTCCCAATGCAATTTTACTGTCTCCGTTTGGGAGGGCGATAGACCTCGCTGTCGAATAATTTGCTTCTCGGTTCGAACGTTGACGTTCCCAGAAATTAAACAACTGTTTGTACGCCCAAACGCCGTGCGCTCACTGTCAGCCAATGTTCTATACGCTTTCTCATTAATGACACAATTATTTCGTCGCGGTTTCTCGCCTCTGGCTTGTTTCGGACGTTTCCTCGGGCTATTTTCGTTACGGGTTTCGCGCTTTGATAATAGCTAGTTCCACCTGTAACTCTGCTCCGAAGGTATTTTCTCTTGTCCTCGAGAGAACCACGGGCGTCGAAGTTTCTCCTTCGCTTTGATATTCACTGCGTAGCGATCTTGTGGGCGGCTTCTATTGGCGTCGACGTGGCAGCTCTCGGTGGCACCCTTTTGCCTCGGCCGTTGTATTTCTCTTCCGCTGCTCGGTCATTCCACTTAGTCTTCGATTTCCTCCAATTTTTCCTCCTACCGTCCCGTTCGTTTTCCACTACCACTCTGTCTCTTTTTTTCTCTTTGAAAAAAATTCGTTATTCATTCTCTTCGCTGATTGGTTGAGCCATTTTCCTTCACCAATCCGTTTCTATTACGTATCTCGGCTCTCCTCTGGCATCTTCTATTATCCGGAGGAGGCTGGAGCTTCTCTAGATCAATTTTTTTGTTTGAGTGCTTCCTCCTTCGTTTATTTTTTTTTATCTGGCATATCGCCTGATTTTTTTCTGAAACCTGGCGATATGACACGGTGCAGAAGCAAGTCGACGAGTATGCCAAGAAGTACAGCAACGTCCTGATAACATCTTCAAAATCTGGTAAACTAAATACAGCTTTGTACAAATCTTTCTTACAAAAATGTATGAAGCCTTACATTGGCGATGAGAAACTTTTGTTGCTCATTGACTCTTGGAGCGGTCAAACGAATCCGAAGAAAGAACCATTTTTCAAAATGTAATTGAGGTTTGCTTCTCGATGGAAGATTTGAAAGTGGCATGTGAATGTAAAAATGCCTCATTCATTTGTTGCGCTCGTCGTAGAAAAGTACTGTGCTTTTCTGACACATTGGCTCTGTTGATTAAAATGTCTACCTCCCCTTTTTATATTTTGGGTGCTTTTGTGACTGGACACCCTTATCCATATCTTGCCCCATATTACGGCTAGCTCAATCTCAGGCAAATCCCACTAATAAATTCCACTGAGTAATCAACAGCCAATATGTCGGGTTCGGAAAAATAAAACTTTTCTTTATTTTTTTAAAAGGTGCTTAAGGCTGAAATATTTCAAAAAGAAATAAGCAGGCAAAGTGTTAAAGTCACAACAAAATCAGTTTTTATTTCAAGAAAATTATTGATTGGAGAAAAGGAATAAATTTAAATGACCTTAACTTCTAAAATTAACTTACTAATAAAAATTGACTATATCAAAAATTCAAGGTAATTATAAAAATGCAGCTGCTAGATTAAATTATGATAATTAGAAAAAAAGCTTATATTATTCTTATTAAATCCAAACCTTAATCATTTCAATACTATCCAAGAATTTCAATATGTTTTGTGCTCAAGTGACCACTCTGAATGGGTCTCACCAAAACCTTAATATTTTATCTATCAATAAACTCAGAATTCAAGAAATAATTCTACTTTCTAACATATCTAGCAAATTCAAATAAATCTTATCACTTAACAGTTGCCAGTCTGAAGTCTTATATCCACAATAGTATTATCACAACACACAAGACTTATATTTATCCAAAAGCACTATAACACTGCACTGAATTTCACAGGAGAAAAAACATACAAATTCCACTTGAAGATCAAACGCTGTGCTTTGAGAGAGGAATTCGGATCAATCTCCCTATGAGTTCGTAGATTCTCTCAAAATGTCTAAGGAGAGTTCGACAAATTCCTACACTCAATCCAATGTAGTTGATACGTAGTTTGAATAATCTCGGTTGCCTTCTCAAATCGTGTTGACTCACAATGCATCTTCCTTTCGTTTGCAAAATTATATTACTCCTCTTAGAAGTCGTCTCGCTCTCATAGACTGTAGAATTACTGATTCTTAAAATTCACTATCATCAATATTAATTCTCATTTTTCTCTGTATTAGGGGAATCTTTGCATAACCTCTGCATCTCAGCAGGTATCCAAATTATAATCACATCTGCATCTCAGCAGTATCCAATATTTAAAACGCCACTATTTAAAATGTCACTACTTAAAATGCCACTTAGGCTCATATTCAAATCGTCATTACTTAATCTAATTATGTGGTGAGTCCCTTGAAGAAAATGTGAGGAGAAGAAGCTTTCCGTTAATTATCTGCTACCCAAATGAATGTAGTTTCAGTCATTGCATATCAGATTCGGAACCATCTTCCTCAACATAGTTCGCCAACTATCTCACCCTGAATTTCCATAATTCGGTAGTGGTGGACATCCCTCATCAAATAAAGATGTAAAAGGAAGTTTCTGCTCTATGATGAGTTGACTATTAGTAATATGAGAGGTTTCATATACCAGCTAGTCAGTACCAAGAGATTTCCCTCCAAAAACATAATTAAAACGCTAACGAGTCCTGCTATCTAGTGGGAGCGTCGCATCCCACCAGCATCACAGGGACTCGGGGAAAAACCGTCTCACTGCCCCTTCTTTCACAGAGCATCCTTTTATAGTTTCTTAATTTCCGGCCTCACTTTCGCCAAGAAAATTTAAATAAAATCCCTCAAAAAGCACCTTTACCCAATAAATAAACCACAATTCTCAACTTCATGAAAGACATACTCTATCAACTGATAAATAATACAACCTCATCAATTATGCAAAAGACCAAAATTATTTCAAATCACAAAAAAGTCACAAAGATCGGTATCTCCGTTCTAAGTTGACACCCCCTCTACTTAACAACTCATTGACAAAATCCTATCTATCCATATTTAAAAAAACACTGATAACTCAATTGTAGATCTCATTACAAATAAAACACTAACAGTTATCTCATCTATAGGTAAATCACAAATAAAGAACCTATATATTCAAAAGACCATCACAAAATCTATTATAAAGAATCCTCAAAAATTCACCTCTGTGAATTAACATGTTTAAATATTCAAAACAAACACGTGAAACGTCACACTTTCCCTTTTTCTACGACAAATATCAATGTGGAGATTGTATGTTATAAATATTTTCATAATAAAAACTGTATATTTTAAAATGTGTCTCATTTATTGAAAATGGAAAAAAATGCCCTGCTGTATGGAAAGAAAACGCCGTTTATACCTTTATTAACTGTAAAGAAGAAACTTGAAAAAGCAAATCAAAAATTTTTTTTTCATTAGTATTATTAATAAAAAGGTATAAAAGCTCATTTTTTTATAACTTACTTAAAAAAAGAATCTTGACAAACAAAGTAAATAAAAGTGCATTTTTAATCGTGATTATTAGTAAGGAATGAAAAAAAAAACCGTTGTGAAAAAAAAAGTTCCCCGGCCGGGACTTGATCAACAACCTGCAAAGAGTTACGAGATGCCGAGCGAACGATTTACCGTTGCGCTACTGCTGCTGCTGACAAATTAGGTGCGCACAAAAGTACATAAGGTGCGCCGCTTCAGGCGCCCAAATTTCAGGTCAATTATCTCGCGAACGGCTGAATAGCGCGCGCTACGGCTCTGCACACACAGGCAAGGACCCTCTACGTATACGCCAAATCTCACCTGAATCCGTTTCTCCAAAGGCGTAGCCTCTCCTTGTTAGTCAAAAATAATTTAATCATTTTAAATAATCATGTTTAAGCTTAAGTTAAAATTTTTCTTTTTTTTAACACAATCAAAAACCAGGAAAATTAGCTTGCCGAATAAATACTTTTGTGACACCGGAACAACTTGTGAAAAACTGGGACGTCTGGAATCCCTACCTTAGGTCCTACTTGCGGTATTGGCTAAGGTAAGTTATGCTACAAGCGAGAGAATACGCATAGTCATAAGCAACCAACGTGTTTGAAATTCAATAAAATTCTATCATATTAAGATATCAGCAGTTTGCAAACTGCCTCATTGGAGGCACCAATTTTCCTCCTGGAGACAATTTTTAGAACTACTTTTTTATTTCGACTCTGTATAATTCATGTACTGAAATGCCTACAAACCAAATAAGACGACATTGCTTTCTCATTGGTTATCTCTGAGGCTGGTCTTGAATAGGGTTACCTGAAAAGTTTTATCCCCCTACATGAACTGTACTGTTTTTTTTTTTTTTTTATAAAAGAATGGTGGGGCTTTCAGAAGGGAATAAAATAGGCATTTCCTGCGCCATCAGGGAGAGAAATTATCCAAGTTTGAGTTTTATTATTCTTGGTCTTTAAATGTGTGCACCCTTGGTTATACGTCTTACATCAACACGATATTTCCTCCCACACTCGATAAAGCATGTCCGGGGTTACGGCTTATAGTTATGAATGGAGCAGGGTTCGAAATTCACGGTTGCCTGGTTGCCGGAGACTACCAAAAATTCAGTCTGGCAACCTGATTATCATTGCTGGTTGCCCTTTGGCAACCGGCACTGAAGATTCATTCTGGCAAACTATCTATTACTGCTGGTCAGTAATGGGGTACTGATGGGTCAGTGACCGGGTGTCACGTGTAAATAATTAGCAAATGAGTATTGCGCAGTGGAAAGAGTCACGATGACAGAAGGCGTTAAATTATAAATATAAGTGTTTATTAAATAGCAATAATAACAAAACAACAGAACTCAGTAGGTTTAAATTATACCTGCTTAAATTCCACTCGGTATAAAAATAAAATATTATCAACTTAATCTAGCTTATCATAAATCGTGAAAATGACAATTAGACAATATTTCAAATGAGCCTAAAGGTATAGGTACTTAAGGCTACTGATAATACTAAATATCACATACTCTGACTCTGGTGATAAGAGACTTAGCCAAAGTAATCTATCATTAAATACGAACTACTGTTATAAATTCAGTAGCAAGCACAAAGCTTGTTACAATGATATCCGTTAACTTTGAACGTCAAGATACATTTCAATATAAGCACTTTCTTTTCTTTCTTTTTTTCCAGATAGAAAAGAGTCAAAGTCCTACTCGATAAACTTTCTACAGTTCAGTTTCAATGTCTCTAAATTTCAATTACAGCCTCAAAAGTTCAGTAACATAGCAATGGTCGACATTGCTTGAATTTGGGAACAAATAAAGTCCTTAAATGTATAATAACGACTAGGAAAACATTTCTCAAAAATAATTGAACATGTTACAATTCAGAATTGGGAAGTTTCATTAAACCTGCCACAAATACCTAGCCAATAATTGCTACAAAAATATGTATGAACCACTTCAACCAGAAAACACTCAGCTGAACACAAACAACTTTCGAGCAGGCTTCACTTATCCGACGCACAGATACACAAACGTGGATGACAAAAATCAACTATGCCACTCAGGAGTTGAAGCATAAAAGAAAAGGCGTAAGCCGTTAATACGCACAAAACCGGAACCACCAAAATGACACTCGCCGAAATCGGTGCTAATAAGCACGGGGCGCACACACAAACCAACTTCAGTTATCATGCACATAATTATTAATTAGGGTAAAGCCGAGGAAACGTTCCAGATAGGCTTCTAAACCAAAAGGCCACAGCCCTTGCACTTTTGAATACACCCGTAGCTCGCTATAGCTGAGCTCCGGGAAACAATGCTTTACTAACTCACAATTGGTGCCTAATTGAAAACGGGCGCTTACCATGATAAGCCTTCTGTGCTCCAATGTCCATGTCGGTAAATATGGAGTCCTTGCAGAACTACTGTGAACTGGCTCGCTCCCGCTTCGGCGGACATCTTGCCATGCTGGCAACTTCGCGGGGGCTCTCTTGCTCGACGCTGCTGTCGCTCCGCTTTTTCCCGTAGAAGGTTGGGAGGCTAAGATTGTCGGAATCTTCTCTCCGCCATCTTCCTTCTTCGTCATTCTCTCCAGCCGCGTTCGGCTGCGCTGAGCTGCCTCGTAGTTTTCCCGGGAGACCTTTTTCGATCTTACCCTGTCGGCTCCATTACAACGAATCTCACGATGGTCGCCTTGCTGATCGTCATCACGAATCTCCCGCCGCTCACGCTCATTGGCTCTTCCCGCGTGTTTCTTCTGGTGACGTCCTCGGTTTCGATATCCTCCTTCCGCTCTCGTTCGATGGAAAACACGAGTTTGGTAATGGTGGATGACGTCATCGGAATTCGCGATGTCATTCGAATTCCGTGACACTCTCGCCCCCTCCAACCGCAGATCTTCCTGCGTGTTAATGTCGATATTGTAGACGGGCTGGTTTCTGCCACATTGCTGCATCCTTGGTGGGAGAATAACACTTGCCGGCTTTACAGGCTGAGCGAATTTGCCATTAGAATGTCCGGTCTTGCACAATCCTTTCTGGATTGACTGCTCTTTCCATTTTCCACTAGGGCACTTTTTCTAGAGTTCGAGCTATGGCACTGGGTTCTTTGACCGTCATTGGTAACTTGATGCTTTTTTTTCAACGTTAACATAATCGCCTTGTGACTGTTTGTACCTTTTTTGTTGAAAGCGTAGGTTCCTTTCCTTAGGATCACGATTTTTAACCTGATGATGCCACTTATTGCTTACCTCCGCAGCACGATATTGGGGCATTTTCTTTTTCCGATGCTGCCTGCTACTATTCCTGTGTGTTAGATGCCGCCTGCTGCTCCTTCTGTGGTTTAGATGCTGCTCATTTTTTTGAATGAGTACTCCCAGTGAGCTTTCGATCCTGGCTAACGTTTCTCCAATCCGTGACAACGTTTCTGCAATTGTCATCTGTCGGGCATCGGGTTGTGAGGAATTATCACAACCCTCCTTCGTGATAAGCTGAGGCCAGTGTTTAGCTACCTTTACCGTAGCTTTCTGTTCATGGGACGATTGCGAAGGGTTTTCGTTTCCCTTCTTTCGAATCAGGTCTTTTGGGGTAGGCAATTTCACTTTTGTCACATTTTCTGCCGCTGCAATCCTTAATACTGCCGCTGGAAACATCAATGCCTCTTTTATCTCAAAGCATTCTATAAGACGGCTTCTGCAGTAGTGTATGGTTAGTCCATGAAGAGGGACTAGTCCTTGTCGTAGAGCTGCTTCTAAATTTATTAAAGATATGTTACCATTAGTTTGCTCCGGCACTCCCCATTCTAAGCCATCTCGATAAGAGCTAGAGGAATGGGCGTCTAACCAGTCCTGGCTTAGTTCGGCTAGAGAACTATCGAAAAGGTCCCTTGTTACCAGTCTGGCTTCTAGCAACTCGATTAGGCCCTCGAGTTTTAGAAACTCTGCTTCATTGCCGAACCTGCGGAAGTGGTTGATACATTTTTCCTCCTGTGCATTAAATACGGGATCACTGTCGTTTATTGACACCAACGGCATTTGGTTTATCCTATCATCTTTATCTTCTGCTATTGCTGAAGGGAGAATTACGTTATTGTCCGTTTTATCTGCTCCAATGCCATGAAGTTCTCTACCCAGATGCTGCTTACGGTCATTGCTTTCTGGAGCTAATATTATCGCTGGCTCTATGAAATAAGCTCTGGTTTTAGTAGACGCCTTTGCTTTATTTCTTTTCACTTTATGCCTCTTCTTTTTTCTACTGAGAGGTCTTCCATTAGTCGCGTGGGAATTTTGCGATAACGAAGCAGCTGTATCCGAGCTGCACTCCTGCTGATCCGACTTGACCCGGTTGGGCTTCTCGGCCCACTCGTTAGAAGTTCCATCTTCATACGGCTGTAGAATAGATTCTGTGATGCGCATGGCTTCTAACAAATCGTTCGGCCCAGTCTCTTCCAGACACTCTTCCATCATTTGCGAAAAAGCATTGAAGTATATCTTCATCTTCTCCTTATCTGTGAGAGAAACAATCTGTCCTGCCAGGTCTAGATAAGTTTTGTTGAACATAATAATTTTTATGTTTTGAAAAGCCAGTCTTTTCAATTTACTGATGCGATCAGCTTCCATATTTGTTGTCGATAACAGCTTTATGTGATGCCTGTAGTCGCCACGGACACAAAGTCGTAGCAAGATAAACCCCAACACGGCCACAAATGGGACCCACCACTTTCCTTCACCGAGAAAGACTTGTTGAAGTATTGAGTCGCACACACACATACTGATATGGCCTTATTTTTTTTTTGAAAGCTTGTACAATCACAACTATACACAAACACTGAGATATATATGGCAATACTTGTTGCGCACTGCCTCCTTGCTGCTCTATCATACAAAACACAGCACCAAACGCTTTTGAGCAATCACTTTGCTTGTTGACACCTCCAAGAAACAATATAATTTTTTTTGAAGCACTATCACACTCTGACACAAATTGTCGAATCGCCTCAATTGCTGAATTCACCCATAAACATAAACACCAAAATCAAAACAGGATATGGCGAAGGATCTGTAGCACTTCACTTAAAACCCCGTCCTTGCACAAATAACTCAGAGAGCAATGGGGCAAAAACCCAACAAAAAAAAAACAACTTTTTTTTTTTTATTCTGTTGCTGGCCTGAGGTCGTACCGTTCTGGCAACACACTCACTCTTTGTACACACTCACTGGCGAACCAAAACACTGTTGTCAGTGGAACGTACGTGCCCTGCTCCACGAATCGCCTCTGTCACGTGTAAATAATTAGCAAATGAGTATTGCGCAGTGGAAAGAG
>JAHWFO010062214.1:78346-102098 GCA_023313115.1 Rhysida immarginata | reverse complement strand
GCTTGGATCTTCCAATTTCAGCAGAAATTTCTCTAACTGTCTTGCCATTTGCTGTCAACCTCCAGATTTCACTTACATTGTATTTCATCTTTAGAAATGTCTTTTCCACCATTGTCACTCTTTATTGTGCAGAAATTAAATACAAATTATAACTTACTTTATAATTTGGACTATTCCAAAGGGTCAATTTTATTTAAAACAGGTTATGACCATTCAGTTTGGAGGTGAGTCTCTATACTTTTGAGACACTTTTTGTACTGATTATTTCAAAATATTTTTTTGTAAAAAAACGAAAAGCTATTTATTTCTGAAAATATGTAATAATCATGTTCACAGTGTGAATAAATAGTGTTTTATTTGGTATGGTCAAAAAATTTACTGATGTGCTAATGTGACAGTTTTTGCAAAGTCTCTATACTTTTGAGACAGACTTTAATATACGTATATCAAAAACTTGCAATGACGTGTCATGAATGAATATAACGTAAAATTAATGATAATTGAAATTGGTTCCATGATTCGTGTTTTAATGATATCATTATGAAACTATTGGAAACTTTCACTGCTAAGATATTGCATGTAACTACTTACACGTTATATTATCAATAGTTAGTTTGTGTTAGGCAAATTTTAACAATAGCTAGTAGCTACTCATCCATTCAATGATACATACTTACGCAGAAATGCGTTGGCAATTGTTTTTGAAGAAAGATTATTTAATAGGAATGCTAATAAATTAAAGGATTCGTATATGTTCTAATCTGTAGAGAAAGGCTACTTTATCCATTTAACTTTTCAGATAGTTTTATTCAGTCTGAACTATAAGTTTCCCTTAGAAGTACGTCTTGCTTAGCAACCATAGGCTTCCTTAGCAACCTCATCTAATTCATAACAATGAAAGGCTTCTTTAGAAATCAAATGCTCTTTTTTTCGTTCTCGATTTCTTTAAAATCCTATCGGTCCTGGGCATTTCGGTTACCTGACTTGTTGGCAATAATTTTGTAAACGCGACTACAATGTTTCCAGTGATTTCTGCTGGATATTTTCCCAGCTGGAAATAATTGCAGCTTACAATTCTTTTGTGTATTGTACTGTTTTCCATCAGCGTACACTGCTCGAGCCAACATTGCCCAAACGTTCTCCATGGGGTTTAAATCAGGCGATAAGGCGGGCCAGTTCATAATTTGAACACCATTGTCCAAAAAACAACTGCCAAGTTGACTTTGTAGTGTGGATTGGTCCATTGTAGGATAAAATTGTCCTAAATTGGATTATTGGATTAAATTAAACGTGAACAAAATTTTTATAGCCAACTGTGGAAGGTTACTAAAAGTAGAAATTAATAATACTAAAAGTAGACATACTGAAGAAGGTAGCGTAGCTACTTAAATGTGCATACATGTATCATGATTAAATAAATAAATTAATTTTGTGGAGTTGCGGTGTATTTTTAATTTCTATTTTTGGATTAAATTAATAAATTAAATTAAAATTAAACTGAAAATGGGTCTTTGGAGGATTTTTTCACGCCATACCTCCGATATTAATAATTAAATAGAGAAAAAAAAAAAACACGAACCATGAACTCAATAGCTCAATAGCACAGATTACATATACGCCTGTCGCCTAGTGGTAAAATTCAGTGATGGCCTCTCGCTTGTACACGGAGCCTATGGCGTACAACCTGTTCCTTAATGCTACCTTTTTTGAAACGCTTTTATATGTGTGTTAACGTGCACAAATACGCAAACAAAATATATTGTGCACATCTACAGCACAGGACCTTTCCAGCCATTATGTTTCATGCGTATTCGTCCAGGTTAACACAGGGAAAAGTGTATGACAAAAAATGGGTTCCCGTATTTATATATAGATGAGACAGATTTTTTTGAATGTTGTGAATTTATTTTTTTTCCTATGTAAATCATTTCCAAAATATTCTTCCAAATTTTTGAAATGACTTTTAATATGCTTAGACATGTTTACAATTTTATTTTATTACAAAAATAATAACCAGTTTTTCAAAAAGTGATGTTTGTTTACTGTGTTTATAATTATGAGACATGCCTTATATGTGTGTAAATTGTGTAAATACACGTGTATAATAGTGTAAATTAACTTGCGTAAATATGTGTATACACGTCAGTAAATTTGCGTATATATGTGGCTATATAAATGTCTAAGCAGCTGTAAAAATGTATAAATATGTATGGAGGCTTGTGTAAATATATGCGTATAGTAAACATTCCGTTAATGAGTCTTAAGTCAATTGATCCGAGAATGGCGATTCGGAAATTCGGGTCAAACAACTCTTACTGACAAATGTGTCCAAAGACTCTCTTTAACGGGTCGTATTAGAAGAATCATAGGACTCTCACAAGCGGGTCATATGAACCGCATATTGCTGTGAGCATAGGCACAGCACCACTTTCTGCCTCCCTCCTGCTAGAGACGCTCTAGAAGAGTCTCATCAATTTAACGCATGAAAGTGATAGATCTCGCTATACCGTGTGTCTCAAAAGTCACACTATGAAAAGTTTATGAATGTTGGCTTTATGTTCACAGGGTTCATGTTCAAAATATGCATCATGCACTGAAAGACAATGTCTCACACGATCCAAATTATCTTCTGTCACGCGTGAAAGTATAGCTGGTGGGCTTGGGAATATCAGGGTGCCAGCAATGAAATTCGTCTGCAGCTTCCCGAGATGTTCTGTGGTGATCTCCACAAAGAAGTATCAGCTCTACACGTTGTCCCGGTGTCAGCATTTTTCCTCTACTTCACTATTTCACCTACAAAATCAAAGCAACCAATTAATCCATTTTGTATGCGACTTTTGAGACACACGGTATTTAATACAATCTGCACATTGAAAAAACCGTGCCTGTAGGCTACTATTGAATAAATACTGTATTTTAAAATCATATACGTGAATTAAATAAATATGGCGAGCCCATTTTCAGCACAGATTTTAGTCAGACTCTTAGTTAAGTATAGACTCGGAACCATTTTCAAGAGAAAATGCGCTATATTTGTAAATGTTGTGGTGTAAATAAATCCAAACCCACTGGGACAATTAGGCCCAAATTTTTGATTGAGTTTCAATCTTGCCGTTCATTGAGAGTGAAGGCATATCCGTCGTTTCATATCTCGGATGTTCTTTTGTGGTAATACAGACAATCCCACACCACAGTTCTTTTTTTCATTAGAGGAATCGCATGCCGAATTTTACTCTTTTATATATCTATACGAGTTCTGTTCAAAAAATAGATAGACTGTTTGAATTGCGCGGGCCCTGTTGGTCCCAATCAAAATCGCTTGGTGTCGCCATCTTCTGACAGATCCGCTGATTACAAGGCAGTTTTTTGATTGCAAATATCAGTATTGGTTGATTAGCTACGCGGTTGTTTGTGAAGTGCGTTTTTTTCGTTTGGCGGATTTTTAGAATGAGTGACTTGAACAAGCAAAGAGTTGCTGTGAAATTTTGTGTTAAACTCGGAAAAACTGCCACTGAAAAGGCGAAAAAGGCCAGAAATGTGGACGAGTGGTGACTGGTTGTTTCATCACGACAACGCTCCAGCCCATTCAGCCCTCAGAACTCGAGAGTTTTTGGCCAAACACTCGATCACTGTTCTTCCTCACCCACCCTACTCACCTGACCTCGCTCCTTGTGACTTCTTCTTGTTTCCCAAACTCAAAAGACCTTTGAAAGGAAGGAGATTTGAGACGATTCCTGATATAAAGGCAAATGCGACGAAGACGCTGAAGGACATCACAAAAGAAGCATTCCAGGACTGTTTCCAAAAGTGGAAACACCGTTGGGATAAGTGTGTGCGTCGGGGAGGAGAGTACTTTGAAGGGGACCCAGATGTGTAACTTCTAAATAAAGTATATTTTGTTTTATGACGTCAGTCTACGTATTTTTTGAACAGACCTCGTATATCATATTAACCGGATGGACCTCTCTAACTCCCATCTCAGTAGACCAATCTAAATCAAATATAGTAGTGAAATAGGATATACCCAAAAAAATTTCAACTTTCTGTGTCTGTGAGGTTGAAAATTTGAAGACAGACTAACAGCTCCATACTTCTAATTATTGGACATCGAAAGAAACTGCCAGATTATTTTTGCTCCCCTTGGCCGTCTCTGCTTTCTTAGGACTGCTGCGCGTTTTTCACTTCTGTTTTTGATGGTCAAAAGTCGGGAGTTGCGCTTCGTAACCGAAAGTGAACAGACGTTTGATTCCTTGTGTCTGACACAATCACATTTTTAATGTAAAGGACTTTACATTTGGCGAAGAGAGATGTCAAGTGCTCAGTTGCTAGTGCCGGCACTTCAACCTTTTTTCTCTAAAGGTAAAAATGAAAGCGACAGATGGGCTTTGTGGGCCGAAGAATTTGCATTTTATGCTGTGGCAACGACCGTTCAACGGCTCAAGCGAAAAACAATTTGCTGCTGTTTTTGGGAGGAGCAGGAATATGAAGAGCATGAAAGATTTTGGAAATACCTGACATCAACACCATTCTGCACAAGGACTTGTTGAAAAAATTCGAAGACAAGTTCGGAAAAAAGAAAAACTACACCTACGAAAAACACGTGTTTCACAGCTTGTCACAGGAAGCGAGTGAGAAGATAGAAGATTTTATCATTCGATTACAATACCAGCTCTAACGCTGTTTCCTCACAGAGAGGCAGCAACAACATAAACAGTAATACAAAATGTGCATGGTGTGGTTGGAAAGGCCACAAATCAAGTTATTGCGAAGCCACGAAAGGAAAAGAATGCCACAGGTGCCATGAAATAGGACATTTTAAAAATATGTGCCATTCGAAAACCGATTCTCCAAAAGTGAAACAAAAACATAAGGAAAAATACAAAGACAAAAAGAAAACTCCGAATGAAGCAAACTGTTTTACGGACAACAGGCATAGTGACAGCGATTCATCTCACAGCGATTACCTGTTTATGATGAATGCACAAAGACTACCATCAGTAAACATTAAAGTGAATGAACAAACAGTGCCCTTTGTTGTGGATTCGGGTTCAACATTTTCCACCATCACAGAAACAGTATGGGAAAGAGTACGGACAGAAAAATACAGACTACGTCCGACGAAGGTACGAGGTTTTGCATGCATGTCAAAGGACCCCATTCCACCCCTTGGAGAAGTAATTCTACCAGTAGAGGCAAGAAAACATAAGCACAAGGTAAGATTTATCGTTGTGGCAGATGGCGATCTCCCCTTTTGTTGAGTAGTAACGCAAGCAAAGTGTTCGGTTTTATCACTATTAGTGAAGATGTATGTTTCTCATTACAGCCAGGCTTTGAAGATTTGAAAGCGAATATGACAAATTGTTTCATGGGCTGGGAAAATCATATAATTTCCAGGCTAGGATTGAGATTAAAGAGGGTACGATCCCAAAGATATTGCCTACTACGTGTACACCCTTTAACTTACGCGATAAAGTTGAGCAGGAGGTTAAACACTTGATGGATGGGGATATTATTGAGCGAGTAGAGAGCATAACGCCATGGTTGTCACCAGTCGTCCCAGTTGAGAAGAAAAACTGGTCAATATGTTTATGCCTGGACGTACGTGAGCTTAATAAATGTACAGGGTGCTTATAATTAAAGTTAAGATTTCAGAAATCGACAATTTGAAAACTACTCGTCAGAATGACCTGATATTTTAGCAGAACAATTGTGAGGCAATGGAATTTTGTTTGGCGAAGGAAAAAAATAGTTCCAAAATCTGCCAATAGATGGCGCTGGCAGGGCTCACATTGTCTGAAGATATGCAAATTAATAATACATGACATGCGCATCGCAGACATAGCTGCCATAAAAATGCAGAGCACCAGCTCTTTGCTTGAATGCTTCATCATGACTCTGACTATGAAGGATCGCGCTCTGCTCTTGAAGCTTTTTTATAAGAACGATGAGTGTGCACTAACAGCTATTAGGAAGTTTCGGGCCCAAACATTAAAATCCATAAAATTGGGTCCAATAACCACAAATGGTCTGCGATAAATGATTGTTAAATTCGAAGAGACCGGTTCATTTGATGTGAAACGGAGTAGAGGAAGGAAACCAGTTTCGGCTGCGGCAGTGGAAGATGTGGCTACAGCATTACAAAAACAGACGAACAGTGGTGCTGGAATCAGCAGTGCATGGGGAATTGGCTGAATGCTGGATATGCTGAGCAGCACAGTGCATAAAGTCCTACGGAACATCTTGTGCTGTTACCCATACAAGATAACTCATGTGCAGCAGTTTCTTTTTTATTGTACCTGCTGACCTGGAAGCATGTGAATCTTTTGCACTACGATTTCTTGCTCGGATGGAAGTGGACAACGAATGGCCATGGAACATTCTGTGGTCTGACGAAGCCCACTTCCATTTGCAAGGTTCTGTAAATACGCAAAATTTCAGGATATGGGCGACCGAGAATCCGTTCCAGCTACAGCCATTACCTCTTCACTCTGAAAAGGTCACTGTGGGGTGCGGAATAATGGCACAGTTCATCGTCGGTCCGTTTTTCTTCGAGAAGATCACACCTGCGGGTCCCGTTATCTGCACCATTACTGGCAAGTGGTATGAAGCACTTTTGCGTAACTATGTCCTTCCAGCACAATATTCATGCAAGATGGCGCTCCTCTGCACATTGCTACTCCTGTGAAGCAGCTGCTGAGTGCTCATTTCGAAGATGCTAGGATCATAAGCCGCCATTTTCCAACAACGTAGCCGCCACGTTCCCCCGACTTAAACCCGTATGATTTCTGGCTTTGGGGGTACCTGAAGAATGTTGTTTACAGCGGGCGGATTGAGAATCTAGCCAACTTGAAGGCAAGCATTACAAACCACATCCATTGCATCAGTACAGATACCCTCCGATATGTTGTGGAGCATGCCATTTTGCGCTTCCAGTTAGTAGCGCAACAAAGCGGAGGGCATATCGAACAACTTCTGCCTTAATCATCAGTAAGATGTTTGTTCAATGAAGCTCTGTTTTTTTGGCATTATCACTGTTGTCGCTGTAAATACGTATTCTTGTCTTTTCACTAATAAATTTTTCGTATACCCCTAACTCTATTGTTTCCTTTTGGCTAAGAACATTCCTGTGTTTCACGAATCCATTTTTGGTTTTCCCCTGACATTACCCTGCCAGCGCCATCTATCGGCAGATTTTGGAACTATTTTTTTTTCCTTCGCCAAACAAAATTCCATTGCCTCACGATTGTTCTGTTAAAATATCAGGTCATTCTGATAAGTAGTTTTCAAATTATCGATTTTTGAAATCGTAACTTTAATTATAAAATTTTCACAGAATTAGACTTCACGGAGGGATTTCATCAGCTAGAACTCCACCCGGATTCGAGAGTTTTTACCGCAATTTCAGTTGCATCGGGAGTATATAAATTCAAACGGCTGATTTTTGGTATACCGACAGCCCCAGAAATTTTCCTAAGAGCAATACGAATGACAATTGCTGATTGCAAAGGAGCTCGAAACATTAATGACAATGTTTTGGTGTTCTCCAAAGACATGGTCTCTCACGTGGAAAGATTACGCTATGTATTTGAAAAGTTGTTTAAAAATGGGCTTAGACTAAACAGAAAAAAATGCAATTTTGCGAAAGAAAGTTTATTTTTCATGGGGTTAGAAATTTCAGGTAGGGGGTATCATTTGATGATATGAGGCTAAAACATTTGTTAGAGCTTAGAGAATCGACTAAGTGCCAGAACTGCATAGTTTTTTTGGGACTCATTAATTACTGCATGCGATGTTTGCCTAGAGTTGCCACAATTACAGCTTCGCTAAGACATTTGCTTAAGCAATATGTAGAGTGGGTCCTGGAAGAGGAACAGTCAAAGGCTTTTGAATATCTCAAACAAGAATTAGCTAGAAGGACAGAATTGGCATTTTATGTAACAGGTCGAGAAACGTTTCTTCTTGTAGATGTAAGCCCAATGGGACTAGGTGCAGTATTAGCACAGAAAATTCCGGAATGCGATAGCCAGATTGTCCCTATTGCATTTGCAAGTAAAGCACTAACAGAAACTGAGAAAAAATATTCTCAAACAGAGCGAGAAGCACTATTGGTTGTTTGGGGATGTGAACGCTTCAAATTATTTTTGATAGATTGTCAGTTTAGACACAGCCCACTAGATAAAGGCCTGAGTGCTGTTTTCAAAATGGCGGCGCTCGCAGGCGGACTGTCTGTGTGAAATACGATGGAATAGAAGAATTATTTCACAAATTTGCTTTAATCTTCTAACGAAATCTAAGTTTTTGAACTTGTTATTTAAATGGCTTTATGTTTCAATCAATACAATGGCAACATACGTGCAAATAAATATAGTTTCATTTCTTTCAAAGTAGAGCCATCTATGGAGGAAGAGAAAAAGCATCTTTTCTATAAAAAATTTCGAAACCATATATGATGGTTTTAGAAATCTGCAAAAATTAATTCCTGTAATAGATTAATTATTTTGGTTAGATTTTGTAAGAAAATTAAAGCAAATTTATGAAATAATTCTTTTATTTCAGCTTATTTCACACAGACAGTCCGCCTGCGAGTGCTGCCATTTTGAAAACAGCACTCAGGCCCTTATCTAGTGGGCTGTGGTTTAGAGTCTATACTGATCATAAACCTCTGCTGGTTCTTTACAAAGCGAATTCCAGACCAGCAGCCCGGATTGAACGTTGGTTACTCAGACTTCAGAGTTTTGATTTTTCGATTGAATACATTCAAGGTTCTAAGAATATCGCCGACTCTTTGTCACATTATTCCTTAGCAGTTTGTAACCAGAAAATAAAATTTGCATAGTCACAGAAAACTATGTTAACTTCTTAATTAATAGTAACATTCCAAAAGCTTTGTCTCTGGAAGAGATCAGGGAAGGGTCAGAAAGGGATGAAGAGATTCAGAGTGTAAAAAGAGCGCTCCGTTCCAATAATATGCAGGGATTCCCAGAGGCGTTTGCTCAGGTAAGTCAGAATTATCGTGGAAAGGGATTCTGTTGAGGGGAAACAGGCTGGTGATCCCAACTGCACTTCGTGACCAAGCGCTAAGAATAGCACACGAGTCCCACCAGGGAGTGATTAAAACTAAATCTCTACTGCGGACAAAAGTATGGTGGCTGGGCATGGACAAAAAAGTGGAGAGAATGATGAAGGACTGTGCTCCTTGTCAGTTAGCCCTTCCACCCAAGATTTTTAAGAGCGTAAGAACAACAATAGAGATAAATTATCCATGGGAAAATTTAGCAATTGACCTGTGTGGTCCATTTGTAGATGGTACAACATTGGCTATGTTGGTGGACTATTTTTCGAAATGGCCAGAAGCCACCCTCCTTCGATCCCCTGATACGTCCAAAATCATTAGCTGGCTCCAAGCTGTATTCAGTGTTCATAGATTTCCTAAAATTATTACCTGCGACAATGGCGCGCAATTCATTTCTAAGGAATTCACTGACTATCTTCGGGAATGTAACATTAAGATTCATCATACTATCCTGTATTGGCCTCAAGCCAATGGACAGGTGGAGAGACTGAACAGAGTTTTTTTTTAAGACATTTCGTACAGCAACGATTGATAACTGCCACGATTTGAAGAGTGCTCTCATTCGGTTTCTTCATCAATATCGGGCAACACCTCATTCATCAACTAAGATATCACTGGCCGAACCTCTTATGTGTCGTCAAATACGTACTAAATTAGCAGAATTCACCACGCCAAAACTGTGCAAATGCCAGCGTAGAGTTAGAGCCAATTTGCGCGAGGCTAATATAAACAATGCAGAGAAACGACCGGACAATACGATACAGAATGGAAAATTGGCGACAATGTATATTGCAAACAGCCGAAAAAACATAAGCTGTCATCTGCATTTTCACCTAAAATTTGGACGATCCCAAAGATTAACGGGCCAAGAATTGAACTCACCGCTTAGGACGGCAACAGGATCGTGAGCAGTGTTGCCAGTTTTTTCCAAACTGAGCACGCGAATTCACATGCGCAGAGAGCCCAAAATGCGCGAAGCTGTTAGGCGGCCCTCTGGTGGTAAAATTTATTTAATAAATTCCACTTCTCTTTTCAGATATCATACATTTAGGAATTATTTATGAATTAATTAATGGATATCAGATCACAGTTTTAAATTTAGCAAATTTATTGACAATTATTTACAAAATTATTTACAAAGAAATTTTTTTACAAAAAAATTAAAATAGTTACATTTCATGAGGTAAATCAAAAATTTCTGTTGGTATTTCTGCAACGATATCATCATTTCCTTGAACATTATACATGACATGAGTATTAAAATTGAAAATCATCCTCTCTGTTGGAATAAATAAATTACAACATTTTCCTTCCACTTGAAGTGACGTTTGAATGCGTAAAATTGAACCTAACAAATTTAAACCCATTTTGTTCCTTCATTTGTTTTTAACAATATTCATTTTTGAGAATATTCGTTCAACAAATGCGTTGCTTGCAGGAAGAGTCAAACTTCTAAATGCAAATTTTGAAATATTGGGATAAGCAAATTCCCCATTACACAGTTTCATGGTCGCTGCCTTCCTCCAAAATGTTTCACTGTCGGTTGGAATGTTGTGATCAAAAATTTCTGCCCAATCTGTGAACTTTAGGGATCTCCATTCACTTTCCATTTCTTGCAAATTTAAATCTGACATTTGGATCAAATCAAATGACAGATTTTCAAAGTTTGAAACTAACTGATTCAAGCATTTGCCAGGTGATATATTTGCAATTTTCTTCAACAGTGAAAAATTTGAAGGAAAGCGAGCTAAAATTTCCTGGCAAGCAATTTTCAAAAATTCCATGCATCTACTCTTAAAGAATGGTCGAAATAAGAATGGGTTACATGAAGCAGCCAATGAGAAAGCATACGCATAAAAAGACGTTTAATAATCTGAAAGGTTTCGGATTGGTTTAATAATGGAAACAAAAAAACGCCGGAATTTATATCGATGACCCGAAAAAGGCCCGGCGTTTAATCTATTTTTAAAACACCACCCGGCCTTTAATCGACACCGGCGTGTATTTGAATACCGGCCTTTATTCAAGGCTTT
Source organism: Rhysida immarginata (assembly GCA_023313115.1). Taxonomy (NCBI): domain Eukaryota; kingdom Metazoa; phylum Arthropoda; class Chilopoda; order Scolopendromorpha; family Scolopendridae; genus Rhysida; species Rhysida immarginata. The sequence continues at coordinate 90,992 of JAHWFO010062214.1, read as the reverse complement.
ACGGTAACAAAAATAATTGTAAGCGTTTTTATTTATATCTACTAACACCACAAAATAATTCACCAATACATTTGTCCTTTACCAACAATTTTGCCATTTCCACTAGTCTGAAGTTAAAATAAGACAAGCACCCAAAAAGAGCGCGAAACATTTAAAAAGCGCAAGGCGCGAATTTTAAATTTAGCACACCAAGTCAGCACTAGAAACCGCCCAAATCGCGGTTTCGCGCCCAAACTGTCAACACTGATCGTGAGACACGCATCGTTTATTCGTAGAGCATGCAACAATAAAATAGAGCAAGAATCCGAGGACGATGACTCGCCAGTGACCCCATGTGATTCTGCCGACGGAGATGCTGCACAATCTGCGTACGATCGGCCAAGACGGAACATTCGCTGCCCAGAACGTTTTGATGATTTTATATGTGACTTTTAAATATCTACACTGAGTTAGCAAAACTCATGGGATAGTTACTTAATATCTGGTCGGGCCACCTCTGGCCCTGTGGAGTGCAGCAATACGGCGTAGTAGTGAGTCTGCAAGTCCCTGGAACACTTCTAGAGGCAGTTGACACCAGATAGTCTGCAGAGCCGAAGATAGTTGCTGCCCGTTCGTGGGCGGATGATCCAGTGCCCGGAGCCTGACTTCAACAGCATCCCAGATATGCTCGATGGGATTCATGTCAGGGCTCCGGGCTGGCCAGCTCAGTCGTTGGACCTCTCCTGCATGCTCCTCGAACCATTCGCGGACGACATTGGAGCGATGTGGTGGAGCATTGTCATCTTGAAAGACTGCTACGTCGCCAGGGTGTTGAAATGTCAAAAACGGGTGCAGATGGTCTTCGATGAGTTGACGATACCGTTGACCATTCAACGTTTGGTCCAGGATAACCAAACGGCCCATTCCAAACCAGGAAAATGCACCCCAGACCATTACTGACGCCCCACCACCCTGCACCACCACCTGTTGGCATGCGGGATCCATCGTTTCGTGAGGTCTGCGCCACACACGGTGCCTCCCATCAGCGTGGTACAGTTGATATCGTGACTCATCTGACCATATGACGTTACGCCACTGTTGCAGAGTCCAGCCAAGATGGTTGGTGGCAAATGCACGCCGGAGTGTCCGAAGGCGCTGGGTAAGCATTGGCACCCGTGTAGGGCGACGGCTGCCAAACCCGAGGGCATGCAGATTCCGACGGATTGTCCACCGAGAGACGTTTCTAGTGCGGCCAGTATTGAACTGGTCTGTGATTTGCTGCACTGTTGCGCTCCTGTCTCTCTGAATCATTCGTCCCAGGTGTCGCCGGTCACGATCATTCAGGGCAGCTGGACGCCCGGTATGGTGCCTGTTGTGGACTGTGATGCTTTCATCCAGCCATTCCCGATACACCCTGGAGACAGTTGAGCGGGGAAAGCCAAATTCCTGTACCACTGCCGAAATGGAACATCCCATGTGTCGGGCACCTACTATCATACCCCGTTCAAAAGACGTCAACTCGCGACGACGTGCCATTTCTAATTAATCACTTATCCAAGCTCTTCCCACAACGTCTAATGGTCCATTCCCAGAATCCGTTATCCCTGTGAATTCGTGAGCCATGCCCATCAATCAATGTGCTTGCTATCCCATGAGTTTTGCTAACTCAGTGTATATCATATTTTAATTATCTTTTATTCAAATTAATAAGCAGTATGCAAGGCCGTAGCCAGGGCGTTAACTTAGGGGGATCGATTTTCAAAAATTCCGGACCTTTATTCAAAAATTCCACTGAGACGGACCTTTTTCCATAATGGGTTGGTCGTCGACCCCGGGGGGCCCCCGACTACAGGCCTGGTATGTAATCAAGTCAGTTTATATTTCAGTTTTATTCGTTTTTATATGTTCTATTTTATTTGTTGAGAGGGATTGTAGTATCATTGTTTATGTTTTCCACAAGCCTCCTTCCCACGGCTCTCCCTCCCCTTTGTTTGTAAGTGAGCGAGACTCACTCGCTGGCCGAATGTAAATAAAGCGGTCAAAAGTCGGGGGTTGCGCTTCGTAACCGAAAGTGAACAGACGTTTGATTTCTTGTGTCTGACACAATCACATTTTTAATGTAAAAGGACATTACATTTGGCGACTGCAAATAGCAAATTGCTGTTATGAATTGTTAGCGACTGTTGTAGTGTTATGCATGTTGTCTACGTCCTGTGTAGCTCCGAAAGTTGAGAACGTGAGCAGTATAGAGCTAGGATAATTTATAATAAAGACCACATAAATTGTTATTTTGATTTTGCAAGTTTTTACGTACTGCCCTGCGCACAATACACCTACTCGGCCTCAAATACTCTAACAAATGTATTGCATCTGCATTCTTGTATGAGACAAGGGATTTGTATTGTTGTGTGTTTTAACGTGAACATAAAGCAATAAAACAGACGTGAATATCTATAGAATTAAAGGAATTTCCATTGTTTAATTAAATTATCACAGCTAAAGCTCCTTGGAATGCTTACACGATTTTTCCCCACAATGCATTGCAACAATATTTTTCAATAAAAATATACATTGACTACTATCAGTGGAATCTATATACAGGGTGTCCGGAAATAAATGGTAAATATTCATACACGTGAGAGAACATGTATAAAGAAGCATTTTTATTCCTATGAACATGGTGTCGCAAGCTAACCCCACAGAGATACAGGGGGATTAAAGTATGTTGCGCTGCCTGATTGTTGGCGTCCCGCGAGCGACTAGGCAATGTGGTGCAGCCCACATCTGTTCAAGAGATGTCACTGTATGCTCGAATGGCTGCCCCTGTCAGGTCACTCCACAAACCTTTAATACCTTAAATGTCACTGGAGGTCGTGGCACACGTATTGATTTGCACACATTTACACAATCAGGACCATTTCACAAATAAGCTTACTACCTGAACCCTCACAAATGGGATCGTTGATGCAGTTATTAAGAGCCCGTGAGTACTGGGGTCTGTAGGCTCCAATGTGGGCTGCACCACATTACCTAGTCGCTCGCGGGAAGCCAACAATCAGGCAGCGGAACATACTTTAATCCCCCTGTATCTCTGTGGGGGTTGGCTTGTGACACCATGTTCATAGGAATAAAAATGCTTCTTTATACATGTTCTCTCACGTGTATGAATATTTACCATTTATTTCCGGACACCCTGTATATAAAAATCAATTGCTGTTCTTTAGTCTCGCTAAAACTCAAAAACGGCTTGACCGATTTGAATAAATTTTTTTTGTTTTGTTTCCTCTAATACAGGGGTGGGTTAAAAAAAATAAGAATAGGGAAAACCCAAAGGAATAGCTGAGAAATCGAAAAATTCAAAATTGGCAGTTTTGTCGGATTACTTTTAATTACTTTTAATAGATGGCGTTCGTGGCGGACCTATCGTCTAACTGCTTTTAATATACATAGATAGATGGCATGTATTTTCACACTAGCTTTTTCACACTGGTGGAATTTACCTCCTAGATGCTCCCGGAGGGACTGGGAAAACGTTTTTAATTTCATTGTTTTTGGCGAGGATCCGATCGCAAAATGAAGTTGCCCTAGCATTGGCTTCATCTGGAAGGGCAGCGGCTTTTTTAGAAGGCGGACGAACATTCTGCCTTGAAATTTCCACTGAACATGAAATCCACGAGACACCAGCTTGCAACATCGCCAAAAACAGCGCGATGGCAAAGATTCTACAGGTACGCAAATTGATCGTTTGGGACGAATGTACGATGGCCCACAAGAGGTCACTGGAGGCGCTGGACAGAACTTTGAAAGATCTTCGGGACAACCAAAACATTTTTCTGTTGTCCGGTGACTTTCGTCAGACTCTTCCAGTTATTCCCTGATCAACCGTAGCTGACGAACAAAACGCGTGCTTAAAATCATCTAATTTGTAGCGACGTGTAAAGACACTTCGATTGACGACTAACATGCGAGTGTTTTTGCAACAAGATCTAAGTGCAGATGTGTTTGCGAAGCAATTGTTGGACATTAGTAATGGGAAAGTCGCAGTTGACACCTCGACCGGGCTCATCACATTACCTACAGATTTCTGTCAGTTGACAGAATCGAAGGAAGAGCTAATTCAGCGTGTTTTTCCGGACGTAGCGCAACAATTCAATAACCATAACTGGCTGAGCGAAAGAACAATATTGGCGGCGAAAAACAAAGATATCGATGATCTCAACGCGACCATTCAAATTTTAATTCCAGGACAGTTGTTATCCTTTAAATCAGTCGACACAGTTATGAACCAGGATGAGGTAGTCAACTATCCCACAATTAGCTGTGGACTACAACCTCATAATTTGCAATTAAAAGTAAGCTCAATCATCATCATGTTGCGTAACATTAATCAACCTCGACTATGTAATGGAACGAGACTGGCTGTGGAAAAAGCTAATGAATAACGTAATCGAGACAATAATCATCAACGGAAAATACAAAGGAGAGGATGTCTTGATCCGCGTATCCCGATGATTCCAACGGACTTGCCATTCGATTTTAAGCGGCTGCAATTCCCCGTACGTTTAGCCTTTGCGTTGACCATAAACAAATCGCAAGGCCAGTCGTTGAAAGTTTGCGGAATTAACTTGGAGTTTCTGTGTTTCGCGCATGGACAACTATATGTCGCATGCTCACGTGTCGGAAAGTCATCATCTTTGTATATTTACGCACCGGAAAACAAAACAAAAAACGTTGTTTATCAGAAAGCTTTACATTGAATAACTGTATTTATCTTTCATGTAAATAAAAGACACTGAATCAAAAGTTATAATCAAAGAAATTGTAGGTGATACGATGTTCACCGGGTCAACTAGTAAATAATAAAAAGGGATCAGAAAAGTGATACGGAAACAAAGTTTAATGCAATTATGTTTCTCTCGTAACGTTTATGGTAACTTTGATTAAGATGGGATAGGTGTTTCTAGCAATGGAAAGAACAAAGGCGCAGTATTTATATGCGCGAGCATTTCATTTCCCATTTCTCGTGTGTTTGGAAAGATTCGCGTGAGCGCTGCAATCCCATACATTTACTTGCAGTTTTCGCCATTAGCGGAAATATAATATTAATGTAAAATTAAAAAAACAAATTTTATATTCTTCTTTTCAGCATATTTGGAAATCGTTTTATGAATTATATTATTGCTTCTTAGAGGGAATCTATCCAACTGTATAATAGAGTTAAATAATTAAAACGAATTTCTTACAAATGAAGTTATTACGAAGATTTAAAAAGGGGCGGTTGCTAAACATAATTAATAATTAATGTTTTAATTAATAAATAAAAGAAATAAAAAACTCTTTCATCACAACAAAAATTAAGGAAAAATACAACCTGAACCTGGAAGCGCTTTTCGACAGCAAGGTTATCATCATTCAGCAGGGACCAAGGAGTACACTAGGGGGAACCGAGTGAACTGACTTGAAAACGGACAATCGACAATCGAGCAGTGTAGTGAAACGTTATTCGAGTGGCACTTGAAGCTAAGCTTCCGTAATCTCACCCATCCTAAATAAATGCCAAGGGAATTACACTGAAGTAGTTAAGAAGCGTGATGAACTCATAAAGGTCATCCATAATATGAAGGAGAAAATACCCTCTCTTGGTTGGAGGTGATTTTGATTGACGACTGTCTAGACTAGAAGCAGACCACTAGTATTAGATAAAACACGACCTATGAAGTCCAGTAATCTGGAAATAAGACATTATCAATGTCTTCAAAATTAATATCAAGTATATGCCTTGGATCACGATATCTCTTTCTATGCATAGGATGATTTAAAATGCCCGAGACTAGCTCGTTGCTATGATTTTCTATATTGGGCAGCATGGATTCCATAAGCCCTTGAACGTATTTGCCAATATGAGTCATGTTGAAGTCATTATAAATGGAGGAATTGCGAACAATTCTCCGATCTTTTTGCGCAGTAGTCCTAAGGGTAACGTTTTGGAACGTTTGCAGTTCTTTCTACCTTGTCTTACATATTGTGGCCCAGACGGGCATACCATACGTCAAGATGTTCCGAACAATGACCTTATAGAGTAGGAGTTTATTATCAATGCTTAGAGCACTATTCCGGCCCAGCAGAGCAATCAAGCTAAACTTGGCTCTCCTGGCCTTATTCAACGCATAAGTTGCGAGGGGAGTCCAGGTAAGTTTAGAGTCAATAACAACACCAAGATATTTATAAGTTTCAACCCAGTCCAGTTTTTTGCCATATAGTGTTAGAGAATCTAATGATCTCATTCTCTTCTTGGAGACAAACATCGTCTTGCATTTGTCTACATTCAGTTTTAGCCTCCACTTGCTAAACCAGCTTTCACACTCCTTTAGATCCTTCTGTAGCCGCGAGACTACTACGGCTGGTTGACGAGCACAGGTCAGTATAGCAGCGTCATCTGCGTAAAAAAAGAGCTTACATTTGGAAGGACTTGGAAAGTCTTGCATAAAGTAATTGAATAATACTGGCCCCAGGACTGAACCCTGTGGGACACCAGCTTTTACTTCATACATAGGAGATAGACTATCTCCAACTCTGGCCTGAAAGAACCGGTTGGAGAGAAACGAGTGTATCAGAGTAATTATATCTTGAGGAAATCCATCCATAATCATTTTAAAAATAAGACCATCGTGCCAGACTTGGTCGAAGGCTTTGTGTACATCGAGGAAAACGATCCCACAATACATAGAGAGATTAAGGGGCTCATTGATATCCGCTGCGAGCCTCCATGTTTGGAGTTGGCAGGAATGGTTTGTGCGAAAGCCAAATTGTTCATCGCGGATGAGATCGTTGGCATCACAGTACTCAATGAATCTCTTGAGAATTGTTTTTTCCAGGATTTTGGAGATTGATGGTAACAAGCTGATGGGCCTGTAGCTAACAGGTTTTGCAGGATTTTGTCCTGGCTTAGGAAAGACAACTGATTGCTTCCAAGCATCCGGGAAGTAAGTGTTCTTCCAGCAGTCGTTAATCACTTTTGCAATATCTTGAATTGTATTTTGAGGTAAATTTTTCAAAGCACTGTTCTTAATAGAGTCTTTACCTGGAGCTTTTCTCGTTTTTAAATTTTTAATGATGCTTTGGACTTCATTTACATCAATGCTATGTTTTGGGAATTCATTGCCGTGAATATTATAAAAGCCAGTTATGCAGGATTTTACTTTCTCAGACATATCAAGTCCTATTTGCCGACTATCAGTAGGCGTGACAAACTGTTCTGAAAGTGAATTTGCAATAAGCTGCGCTTTATCATCATCATTCGTGATGAATTTGCCAGTTTGGGCTAACAGGGGTGGGATATTAATGGCTTTCTTGTTTTGCAAGGCTCGAACCATGCACCAAATAGAGTTATCGTGGGTCGACAGACTCTTAACTTTATCGCTCCACCTGTCATTACGAAGTGCTTTTACCTCCTCGTGAACTCTTCTAGTGAGCCTATTATACTTGGTCTTAAGCCATGAATCACGAGTTCGGTACCACTGCCTTCTAACCTTATTCCTTTGCTCAATTGATTGTTTGATTTCTGGGGTGAGATCAAGGTGATCAGCTCGCTTCGACTCTAAGGGTGAAGCACTAGAGCAATAGCTGCATTTATACGTTTAGTAAGCCTTTTCACATTGGTATCTATGTCGCTCGTACTATGTACGTTATTTAGTGGGTCGTCATCATTTTTGAGAATTTCTCCAAAAAACTTCCAGACTTGAAAACGGAAAAACTGAATATATATATATAACGAAAAGACCACGGTTTTAGGCCAATCAGAGAAATTACACTAAAAGGGGACAGATTAATGATTGGGCAGTTGGGTCCACCATTGGATTAATGCTGAGTCGCCAATGGGACCTGAGTCTGAATTTAGTAGTAAATTATTATTGGTTTTTTGTATGGCCATACTTTCAAAAGCGTCCAGCAGGTGTTTTTTATTTATTGAATGTAACAATTTTAAATTATCGATAGAAAAATCATGTCCAGTCTCGATGGAGTGTTTTGCTATGGCGGAAAGGTTGCTTCTCCCGAATCTTCTGTGGTCTATGTGTTCTTTAAACCTGGTTGATAAACTGCGTTTCGTTTGACCTTTGTAAACCATTGGGCAATGGGAACAGTGAGCTTCATAGATTCCATACTTCTATAGGTGCGATACTTTATCCTTGGGATTATCTAACAAATATCTTATTTGGTTCGGGTTGCTAAAAGATAAAGAAATGTTATGTGGTTTAAAGATCGAATTAAGTCCTTTAATAAAAAACTTATTATAGGGTAAGGAGATAATTTTTTTCTTTTCTTTTACGGTGTGTAAGGTGGTTGTGTCTGAAATAAATTTTTTTCTTTTCTTTTATTTACTATTATCCACATACTTATTTTTTTCCTTTTTTTCATATTAGTACACATTCTGTTTACTTTTGTGCCTTTATTCCGGGAAATACAAATAAAATAGTATTTTTAAGTAAAATTAAGTATTTTAAAAATACTTTAAAAAATATGCAAAATTTGAAAAATCGTAGAAAGAAGTTTTTCACAAGATAAAATAAAACTTATTCCGATTATTATTTACATAAATCAACAGCATTTATGAAATATTTTCTGATATTTTTATATTACCAAAAGTAATAATAAGCAAAGGTTTATTTCTCTACTTCAAAACAATTTTTTTTTCATCGGTGAGATAAGGGTTCATAATACTGTTTCTATCAACGAAATTGGTAGTAATTTTACAGTATAACACGTTTCAAGGAACACGTCAACTCCTATGAGAAACAAGATCGTAATTCCCACTATGCCAACCATATTACCGATTCTGGACATACTTTGAAAACCCAAGATGAAGTGATGTCCATCTTACACAAATGCAACGACCCGTTCAAGACTGCGACCCTTGAGTCAATAGAAATATTTAAAGCCAAGAGATCTACTCCTGGCCTCCTCCTCAATTGCCAAACGGATTTTGATGTCTATGCCATACTTAACTCTGTCTCCGACCTTGTATAATTTATTTATTTTTAGATATTTTTATATAATTTTACTTTCATTCTCTTTTGTAAATCTTCTTGTCTTCTGACAAAAAGATATGCGCTCTCTATTCGCTCCGCGATTTGTTTGCTTCCTCTTTTATCATTTTGTTTTGTTTCCTATAATAATTTTTGTTATTGGTTTCATTAGTATTTTCTGTTCTCGGTTTCATATCGTAATTTCTGTTATTGGTTTTCCTATTTTCTTGATTTCTATTTCCATCCTCCAATCTCTTTGCATACTATGTACCTTGCTTCTGTATATAAGGCCTGCGAGCCTCTTGTTGTGTTATCCTTGATAAAGCCGGGAATAAAAGGCGAAACTAGTTGGAATCTCTGTCGTCCCTATGTTATACTGTAAAGTTACTACCAATTTCGTTAATTTTTTTTTCAGTCTATATAATTTATATGTAACCTTTTCAAATCAATATACTTTTCTTGATTAGATTGTATGAAGTCAGATTTAATATCCATTTTGGAAGTTTGTTTAAAATTTTTGGAATACAGTTTTTTCTTTCTCTTAATTCATAGTTAGAAATTTTAAAATATTCATGTTTTCTAACGTTATACGACAAATGATTTTTTTATTAACAGTTTTTTAGAAAAAATATTTTGTTTTATAACTATACAGGGTGTTTCTAAATTATTTCCCGTATTATACGTGTTTATTACTCAAAAACTATTACAGATTTTAACGTGATTTTTTTTTATTCACAAAGATAAACTCAAAAAGTTTCTTAGCATGCCTTAAATTTCAATGTGCCTCCCATTTATAGCGTGAAGGACGTCAAAGCGAAACTCGATTTCCTCCCATGTTCGGGCTAACATTACGGGGGTGATTTCAATTATTCTGTTCTTGAAAGTTTCAATGTCATATTCTTGTACACTCTGTCTTTCACATATCCCCAAAAGCTTCCTTCTGTCACGATCCTTAAATATCACTAGCTGTAAAAGTGTAACACGGACCAATTCTAGAAACTCATGACAGAAGAAAAAAATCCAGAGGGTTCGCATCGGGTGAGCGAGGGAGCAAAGGGATTGGCCCATCCCTTCCAATCCATCGTCCTGGAAAGTTCGTATAGAAATTAGCTAATTTCATAATATACCAAAAGTCAGTTTCTATTAGCTAATTAAATGTTCTTGACTACTGTTGAGTTAAAGAAATCAAGTCATTGCCTAACTTGTAGGCCCCAGTGAGGAGGTGCTTCATCTTGTTGGTAGACTATGTTGGACTGCAGTTCTTCCACCTGTGGAATCGGGTAGTTCTCCAGCATATCTAGGTAGGTTGCAGCGGTAATGGTGTCTTCAGCGAAAAAGACAGGTCCGATTACTCGACCATGCATTAAACCGCACCAAACATTAATCTTTGGGCTGTTGCGTATACGCTCCCTTAGAATTTGGGGGTTTTGTGAGCTCCAAAAGCGGCAATTGTGTCGGTTTACTGCTCCTGAAGTATTGAATGTTGCCTCATCAGAAAACAAACTATCCTCAAGGAAGGTGGGATCATTGTCGATTTTTTGGAGCATATCCTCAGCAAACTTCTTGCGCTTCGGTCGGTTATCTGGCTTCAGTTCATGCATCATCTGGATTTTGTAGGGTGTAGACGAAGGCGGTGCTTCACTATTTTATGTACGGATGTCATTGGCATGTCCAGTTGACGAGCCGCTTGACGAAGTGATTTACGGGGACTACGATCGAACGCCTCCCTGACCTTTTCTACTTTCTGGAATGTCGCTGAAGGTCTACCAGCACCCTTTTTGTGTAACAGGCTACCTGTGTTTAAAACTTTTTCATGCCATAGGTTAATTGACTTATGATTTGGAGGATCCTTTTTAAACTTTGTTTTGAACATACTATGAACTGTAATCATTGACTTAAATTCCGCAAGCCATAACACGCATTGAGCTTTTTCTTGAACACTCGCCATTGTTTACTGCGTCTCGCGGAAAATGGAACAACGCGTCAACAATGTTACCACGCGCCAACCGCGTGTTTCATTATCAACTCACGCGAGGCTAAGAAACTTTTTAAGTTTTTCTTTGTGAATAAAAAAAATCACGTTAAAATCTGTAATAGTTTTTGAGTAATAAATATGTATAATACCGAAGATAATCTAGAAACACCCTGAATAATCAAATAGGTCAGTCTATTTTTAAAAGTTTTTAGTTGTTTAGGTTGTTGATTGTAGTTAAATTCTGAATCGAATGTTATTGATTTTATTATTGTTTTTTGAAGTGACTGGATTTTTTTAAATGCCGTAGAAAATTTGTAGAATATAATTCCATATCTTATTTTAGATTCAAACAGTGCACTAAACAAGGTGTCCAAAAAGTCTGGTAACATGGCAGATATCTCTAAGCTGCCAGGTAGGCGAGATCGGGTGAGTGTGGTTTATAGATAATAAGGGGATGGGGAATTCATTGCCGCACTCAAATTTGACTTTGACACCCAAATTTAAGGTCATACATTTGCTAACTCGAAAACTATTAAAGATACAGAAACATTTCCAATCGCTACCCTGTAGATTAGTCTAAAAACTATTTTTAATCACATCCTTCCTCTTGAAAGATTTTGAAAAAATGGGCGAGAAAAAGTCACTCAAGGTCAGTTGGGCTGGCCAGGTTGGCTGAGGTTTCTAACCCATTTGTGAATTGCAGTGAAGCACGCCGTTGGGAATTTTCTTTCCTTGAGTGATTCTTTAATTGAGTGACGTCTCTAGCAAATTTTTCTCTATCTTTAATAGTTTTCGAGTTAGCAAATGAATGACCTTAAATTTGGGGGTCAAAGTCAAATTTGAGTGCGGCAATGAATTTCCCACCCCCCTATTACCTATAAATCAGACTCATCAGATCTCGTCTACCTGGCAGTTTTGAGATTTCTGCCATGTTATCAGACTTTTTGGACACCCTGTATATCATTTTTCTAATTTTGATGGGACAATATTGTTTTACGTAGTTTAGATTCTAATTCTTCTATATGTTTTTACCAATTTAATTTATTATCAGAAATTAAGCCTAAATATTTCTTATATTGCACCTCTTGCAGCTTTTGGTGTTTACATTAAACATTATATATCACATCACTATTTTTGTTTTGTTGTGGTAATTTTCTTCATGAAAAAATAACTGTTTATCTACGAAAATATCATATTTTTTATTTTAAATTTCACAATTTGTGCTTTCTCCATATTTATTTTTAACTTATTATATTTAAAATCCACTCTAGTCCACTCTAGAATGTCCAATAAGCTTTGTTGAGTATTTTCTAAAGTTATTTTTTCATCTTTGTGTCTACACTCTATCCAACGAAAGTTTGAATGGGCGTGTCCAATTAAATGTCCAATTTCTATTGTTAGGCATTGTTAATTTTATTTTGCAACAATGCCTAAACAATTGAAAGCTGAAATTTAACTGGACACGCCCTGTCATAGCCTACAACAATAAAGGAAAGCCTGTCCGATCAACACCACCTCTACTCAAAGCCTGAGCGCGAAAATTTCATACATTGTTACATCATCATACGGAGTCATGTTTTATCGTATTTCTACCAATAATAAGCCCTAAATTATGACTCCGCATGATGATGTAACAATGTATGAAATTTTCGCGCTCAGGCTTTGAGTA
>JAHWFO010062214.1:45378-58522 GCA_023313115.1 Rhysida immarginata | reverse complement strand
CACATTTACTGGTGTGGCACTACAAACGTAACACATTTACTGGTGTGACACTACATAATTAACCATATTAACTCTTTTAGGGAGGGGGTAACGAATTGTAGAGTGTGCTATCCATGTAGCGTGATATCTCCACCATGACCTACTTAAAACCTTCCCAGGGTCCATCGGAATTACCATGAAAAATTTCATCAAGATTGGTGTAGCCATTTTGAGATGCATAGCGAACAGATGGGTCCATGTGTGTTTCTTTCTTATATAAATCTATAGTTTAATTCCAATCTTGATGAAATTTGCAAATTTGATCTTCAAAGCAAGAAGAAGGTCTCTGTCTACATGAAATTTCGAAAAAATAATATTTATCGATAATAATTCATGGATTTAAATTCAAATTATGGACCAAAAATATATATCTCCTGACGAACACTGCAAGGTAAAGTTTGTGCAACAATAGACTGCTCTGTTTGTTTCAACAGTAGTGATAGCAACACAGAATTCTAAAAATGATATGGCATTAAATACAAAGATTGCAGAAAATATACCAGATTCAGCCAATCAAATAGTTATGTATGTAAGACATGTTCATTAAGACATGTAAATGAATCTCAAGACTGATCATTTTGTAAACTTAATTAACAAAAATATTTTGAGGACACACGACTTACATGCATAAATCGAGGACCACCCTCTTATAAAATATAATATTCTTCGGGCTTTCTAATTTCCTGACCATAATTTAAAGTTTCGCGTATTGGTTGTCAGCATACAGCTGAAAGGGTCTTCCTCCTCTGAGAAGCAGTGAGAAGGCGTCGGAAATTTTAACAATACATATAATTCCTGTTCTTTGTGCTTTTCTTAGAATTGATAGTTGTTAGAATTTAGCAACAGATTTATCATTAAAATCCTTTTTTCTGCCTACAAGCTTGAAGTTATATTTTCTGCTGGCGAATTTTGACAATAAAGATGATAAAATACAAATACAGGTCGGTATGCAAATATAAACTTGTGTAAATATCAGTATACACGTGTATAGATTTGTGTAAATAGGTATATACACTTGTGTAAATTGTATAAATAGACGTGTATAATGCTGTAAATTTTTGTAAATACAAGGTATATACGTGTAAACATGTGTGTAAATTGTGTATATACAGGGGTGAACTCAGTATGAGGTCAATATGCCTTCATGTCAACTTCAGAAGAAGTTGATACCGGTGTCCGGATCAAAAATAAAAATTTAGAGAAAGCCCCTTATCATTTTGTTTAATTTTGAGAGCAACTGAAATTCAACTCATTCTATCGGCGATATCTTTCTGATTTTTCACGATATTTGCTTGGGCTTTTTATAAAGTAGCTCTATAAATTTGCCTAATAAATTAGGCAAAAAACATTTTCGTAACGCTTGCACATGCGCAGATAAACATTATTTAGTAAAAATACTCAGATTTCATCAAATATTATTATTTCCATATTCTGGTTGCAGGCTGTTTTCTCTACTGTAGTTTGTCAAGTTTCCTGAAAAAGACATTGCACTGGGATGAAAACCCTGCATGTTATAAACAAAAAAACTTACAAAAAAAATTCCATTTTTTAAAGAAACCTTTATATCTCCATGAATATAGTGCTATTTTCATACAAATGAACACAGATAAGTAAAAGGAGCCTCCTAATCACATGCCACAGCTACAACGCATTTCAAATATTATTTTTTACAGGGTGATCTTATTTTTTGTTCAATTTTTTGTTCAAGGAGCCCAAACATTCTTTATTTTTTGTTCAATTTGTTACTGGACCCCTATTTGCCTTTGGGACAAATCTTTCGCTGAAAAATATGAGGTGTAACATGCTCTTTACATCCCTAAAGTTTCAGGATTATTCGTCAAGTATTTTTCTAGATATTCGACAAAACGTCTAAATCGAAAGGTGTTCCTATTATTCTGTCTACCCCCTGTATGTGTATATTGTGTATATACGTGTCAACATGCGTAAATATATGTTTAAATTAGTATACATATGTGTATAAATGTGAGTAAATTTATGTAAATATGCTATACAGATGTGTACAGGGTGTTGCAGATAACTATAGGGCAGTATGACGGGAAGGCTACCCGCTCGATTGCAGGGGCCGGTTCGGTCGATTGGCAGAATGGAGGGACTAATGGTTGCATCTTGGACTAATTTGCTAAATAACTTAAATGAATAAATAAAAGGACTTGAATAGCAAATTGGTAATTGATTTTAATAAACCTACGCGTTTCGTGGTAACCACATCATCAGGGTAGGACACAACTACATTCCGTCAAGGATTGAGACCTGTATTTATGGCCATACCCCTCCAATCAGAAACAAGTTCCAATATTGGGGTTTATATGAAGTACTATATATCTATTAGTCGAAAACTAATTAATTTCGAAAGTTATTTAATTATTTGATAAAATGTACAAATATTCGCTATATACTGAACACCGCGAAAAAAAATCCTTTAAGATAGGGGGGAGTCGATGACGTCGTAAGAGCGAAAGGAGTTTCCAGTCCTGCAGTCATTACCGCTAAAGCCTCATTCATTCAACCGGAGGTCAATCTGAGATCAACTCGAAAAAAGTTCTCGAGAAAAATGTTTCAGCCTTGCAATCTTAATGATCCCTTTCTTTTCAACTAAATATTTTCCCAAAACGGAGTTAGATGGAATTCTGTGGGAGCGCGCGCAATGTCAACGGCAAGTATAAAGATTCAACCTGACCCATTTTCAAGGCAACTCAATTGCTGCTCACTCGAATAGAATCAATAGGATATAGAAGGGTGGGGGGCGCACTGGTCATGATTCCGTTGCTTTGAACTAAAAAATTATCACCTGTTAAAACTTATATATACAGGGTTGGGACACATTAATATGACCACCTCTCCTCGAACATGTTGGTACGTCCCATGGTATGCAGATGAAAAATCATTGCATATCATTAAAAGCTGACAACAGCAGACGTGTAGTAGCATCCGTTAACACAGCAATTGTCGCCTTCATGGGCAGAGCAAGTGACCTGTCTGACCTCCAAAAGGGGATGATCATTGACTATCGGGCCAAGGGGAGCAGCATTTCAGAAACGGCCGCCTTTGTGTACTGCTCTAGGGCTGCCGTTGTGAAGGTGTACCGCGACTGAACGAACCAGACAGTTTCGAACAACCGAAGAGGTTACTGTGGGGCCCCACGGGCTATCGATCTTAGGGGCGAGCGTCGGTTACGACGCCTGGCCAAGACCAATCAGCATGCCACTGTGGAGCAACTGACACAGCAAATGAACAGTGGGGCCACTAGGTGTGTCAGCACCAAGACAGTACAACGATCCCTCTTGAGGTTGGGGCTCCGGAGCAGGCGTATGGTAACAGCAACCATGTTGATGCCTGTGCATCACTGAAAACGTCTCCAATTCGCAATGGACTATCGCTATTGGACCTCGACCGAGTGGCAAAGGGTTGCTTTCTCTGACGAGTCGCGGTTTCTGGTGAACAGAGTGGACGGACGATGGAAAATTCGCCAGGAAGCCTCTGAGAACAGGCATCCTGACACCATCGTTGGTAGATGACAGGCTGGTCGAGGAGGTGTGACTGTTTGGGGGATGTTTTCGTGGTATGGTCTGAGTCCACTGATATCGCTGAAAGGTACACTGAATGCTGTTCGTTACCTGACGATCGTCGCAGACCAGGTACACCCCTTCATGTTGAGTGTTTCCTCAGGGTGATGGCACCTTTCAACAAGACAATTCTCCCTGCCATACTGCCAAAATTGTCCACGACTGGTTCGAGGAGCATGAGCATGAATTCAAGCTACTCCCATGGCCACCAAACTCCCCGGACTTCTACCCCATTGAACATTTGTGGGATCATCTCGATCGTCGTGTCCGCAAAGCTGTACCCTACACTACGCACGGTGATGGAATTATGGGATGCACTGATCGCCGAATGGTCCCAGATACCTGCAACCACCTTCCGAGGACTTATTGACTCTCTGCCACGTCGACTAGCTGCTGTGCTTGCTGCCAAAGGTGGGTATTCCGGATACTAGCAGGTGGTCATATTAATGTGTCCCGACCCTGTATATATACTACAAGTTCTGCCGTGTTATTTTTTCTGGGAATTTTTTCAGACTAATTTTGCTGTAAACATCTTTTTTTAAAATCTCTCATAAAAAAGTCAATTTACATAGAGCTGTTTATTAGTGAAATCGAAAAACGACCTGCTCTTTATTGAGTTTAAGTTAAAAGAATACTCAGATAAAAATTGTGAACAAAAATATGCAAACAGATTATTCAGGACTTGGAATAAGATAGGCTATATATAATTTTTTTGTTTTATATTTTTTAACTACAGGAAATTCGTTTCGCGTATCTTTTTTCCCCTCTTAAACGATGTAGGCATGTGTTTGTATATGTGGTAAGGAAAAAGTATAGTAGTCTCATTGAGGTTGTATTTATCAGTTCGTTAGGGGGGGGGGGTGTCTGGTGGGCGCAGCCCCTCAGTTTTTAACAAATAAACACTTTCCTTGGTCGTATGATCAGTCATCGCGCGATGTGCAGAAGTTAACATTAACCAATATTTATAATTAGATATATTTATGTGCACCGGTTGATCCCGATCGTAAGAGA
Organism: Rhysida immarginata; assembly: GCA_023313115.1. Lineage (NCBI taxonomy): Eukaryota > Metazoa > Arthropoda > Chilopoda > Scolopendromorpha > Scolopendridae > Rhysida > Rhysida immarginata. The sequence goes on along the minus strand of JAHWFO010062214.1, from coordinate 53,888 downwards.
AATTGATACGGGTGTGAGAAACATATACGGGTGGAAAGCGAAATCATTACAACCAAGTAAATACATAAGGGGTTAATCCATATGAAGTGATCCAATGAGGGTCGCTTGACCATTTTTAAATATTTTGTTTTTTTATATGTGATTACCCTATAATTGGGAAGTTCAAAACAGTTTTTAAAAAAGTTTTACCTTGCACCGTTACTGAATGGCGGCCATTTTTATTTGACGGTTTTTCAATTTGGAGACATTAGCGTTAATTTGAATATCTCTGCACTTGGTTAAGTTACAACATTGCAATTGACATGATTGTTTTTAGAAAAGTCTCCTCTACAACATTGTTTATTACCCGAAATACCCTAAATTCAAAAATAACCAGTCAAAATGGCCTCCAAAGTTTGGTATTGAAAATTTAAAAAATCCACTTTTTAGACTCAAAAATAACAACCAAGGAGTGATTTATCAGTGTGTATTTTTTTCTCTAGTTAGATATCATACACTACTAGCCTTATATAGAGCAACAGCACTGACAAATGTTTACTTAATTTTTTATAAATTTTTGAAATTTGAAAATCTTAATTTTTTGTAAAGTTTGGGGCTAGTTATCTCTGGTGGGACTGAATATAAAAATTTGATTTTTTGCACATTTTGTACACTTATACGATAGCAAATTACTGTAAAAATTTCAACATTGATATTTGACTGTGAACAAAGATATGAATTTTTGAAAATGAGGAAATAATTCACATTATGCTACAATTGATCTTTTGGTTGTTGCCTGTTTAAATGGTTTATTGTTTCATTGTAATAAAATTTAGTTGTAACCTATATTTAGTTAACACTATCACCCTATATTTAGTTAGTATTATTTATTTTAATAATAAAATATTAAACAATAGGAGCTTTTGCTTTAGTTCTATGTTAAAAAAATTGTCCATTTATATCTAGATTTATTCTCAATTAAGTAGCACATTATTACGAGGTGCGTTCAAGTTCTAAGGTCTCCAAATTTTTTTCTGACAAAATACTTAACCCAGAAAGTTGTAACTACTGTTACTTCTCGACGTAATCACCGTGAAGTCTAACACATTTTTCACAACGGCGACGCCATGATTCCTTGGCTGCTGAGAACTCATCTTTAGGGGTATATTTTGCCCACTGGTAAATCGCTGAAGTAACAGCAGCTCGGTTGGAAAACGAGCGGCGACGGAGAGTGTCCTTCATGATTTGAAAAAGCCAGAAATCGCTAGGAGCGAGGTCTGATGAGTATGGAGCATGGGAAACCACCTCAAAGTTGTTATTTTGAAGAAACTGCTGAGTTAGGAGTGCCCGATGACCAGAGGCGTTGTCTTGATGAAAAAGCATCCGTTCAGTCTTGTTTGGCCGTTTCTCATGCAATGCTGGAAGGAATTTTGTTGTCAAAACATTTTCGTTTGAATTAGCTGTAACGGTTATACCCTTTGGAACACAATGCGTGAGGATTACGCCTTCGTTATCCGAAACATGGCCACCATCGAAAGCAAAGGCTGTGACTCGAAATTTTTTCGAAGGGGTGAATCAGTGTGTTTCCATTGTGAAGATTGGCGTTTCGTTTCAGGGTTAAAAAATGGAATCCACGTCTCATCCATCGTCACAACTGATGAAAAGAAAGCACCATTCATTGCTTTAATTCATCTAGCCAATATCACACATGAATTAGGCAACAGCCATAAGATCAATTGTAGTGTAATGTGAATTATTTCCTCATTTTCAAAAATTCATATCTTTGTTCACAGTCATATCAACGTTGAAATTTTTACAGTATTTTGCTATCGTATAGGTGTACAAAATGTGCAAAAATTAAATTTTTATATTCAGTCCCACCAGAGATAACTAGCCCCAAACTTTACAAAAAATAAAGATTTTCAAAATTCAAAAATTTATAAAAAATTAAGTAAACATTTGTCAGTGCTGTTGCTCTACATAAGGCTAGTAGTGTATGATTTCTAACTAGAGAAAAAAATACACTCTGATAAATCACTCCTTGGTTGTTATTTTTGGGTCTAAAAAGTGGATTTTTTAAATTTTCAATACCAAACTTTGGAGGCCATTTTGACTGGTTATTTTTGAACTTAGGGTATTTTGGGTAATAAACAATGTTGTAGAGGAGACGTTTCTAAAAACAATCATGTCAATTAGAATGTTGTAACTTAAGCAAGTGCAGAGATATTCAAATTAACGCTAATGTCTCCAAATTGAAAAACCGTCATGCGCTTACAAATAAAAATGGTCGCTATTCAGTAACGGTGCAAGGTAAAAAAAATTTAAAAACTGTTTTGAACTTCTCAATTATAGGGTAATCACATATAAAAAAAACAAAATATTTAAAAATGGTCAAGCAACCAACTTAACTTTTATTGGACCACTTCATATGGATTGACCTTAAGAGAATGTTATAAACACATTATTAATGTATAACCTGATCAGTCTGATTGTTAATCAATCAATAATAAGGCATGTTAACAGACCAATCGACAATTGATTAAATATGTAAATATGAATTGATTTAACGATATACCGGGTGGGCAAGAAATAACGTGAGGTGTTCAGAGCTCGCTAGCGGGAATTCTATTAGACCAAATGCAGTACATTTTGTGTATATACTTAGTGGAACATGCAGTTTCGATTTCTGCAAAAAAAAAAAATAGTACCAAAAGTCGTCGCCATAGGGGGCGCTTATTTCAAGAAAACAATGAATACATTTGCATAAGCGCGTTCCGTGTTGAGCAATCATGACAATAAAAGGCAAGGCTGAGGATTTCCCATCATTCACGAACGAATGGCCTGACGATGACGCTTACTCTGCCTGACCGGGCGTTATTAGTCAAGTTGTTTTATCAGAAGAGCGACAATGCAAGTGCTGCCCTTCGTGAATTCCGGCGATTGAAAACGTTACGAAGAGGACCGATGAGCATAACTAACTTACGGAAAATGATTGAACGATTTGAATCTACCGGAACTCTAGGAGTGCAACCAGGCCGGGGACGCAAACGAATCAGGCAGCAATACGTTGAAGAAGTTGCAACTGCTGTTGTGGAACAGGAGATGACTACTGTGCAGGGTACCAGCAGTGAACACGCAATAGCACGCCAAACAGACATCCCATATTCGACGGTGAGGAAAATACCGTATTGCATAAGATATTGACATTTTATCCCTATAAACTCACACCTGTTCAACAATTGCTTCCTGGAGATGAACGTACCCGAACTGACTTTTCGTTGAGATTTTTAGCACGTATGGAAGTGGATGATGCATGGCCATGGCAAATTTTATGGAGTGATGAGGCACATTTTTATTTGAATGGTGATATCAATACCCACAACTGCCGTATTTGGGCTGCATCAAATCCACAAGTGTGTCTGCCAACTCCAATGCATTCACCGAAACTAAGCGCCCCCTATGGCGACTTTTGGTACTATTTTTTTTTTTTTTTGGCAGAAATCGAAACTGCATGTTCCACTAAGTATATACACCAAAATGTACTGCATTTAGCCTAATAGAATTCCCGCTAGCGAGCTATGAACACCTCACGTTATTTCTTGCCCACCCGGTATATGTGCTCCTTATATATAATTGTCACACATTGGGAAAGACATAAAATATAAACAAAAGTAAAAATTGAGAAACAAGATGAAAGGCCAAGGCCACACTTCATGTATAAATTGCTCACTTTTTAAATCTTGTAACTTTTACTTGAACATTTGAAACTGACACATATATTAATCAAATAATGAAAAATAAACTAAAATTCAAGTTTGTTGCAAATTTGAACCCAAATAACGCTAGTGCAACAAGGAACATTTCAATATAAATGGATCTTATTTTTTTATTTGGATTTTCCAAAATTAAGGATAGAAAATGATCGAAAAAGAAAAATGATGAGTTATTCTATGTTAGATATCCAAGACGATTCTCTAGTGTGGCGCGACCCTAGCGGTGAATTGAGGCGAAGCTCAAAACGAAATGAGTTTTGAAAACTGATATTTGAAAAATTATATTTAAAAAAAACTACTGAAGTTATAAAAATTTTACCAGTCGAATTGGAGTTAATTGGTGGTCCTTTAAGTTATAAAATAATAAAATTGATAGGTGATTTTTGGTGTCAGTTGCCCTTCAAGCGTTATTGGAAAGTGGAGAATGTTGTTGAGGTTCAACGACATTGGAGGATTGACTTCCAAGAAGACGGGGCTCCACCTCACTTTCATGTTGATGTGAGAACTTTGATTTAACCCCTCTCGTCTTCTACCTTTGGGAACTTTAAAGAACACGGTATACGCCACAAACCCACAAACACTGATGGAATTAAGAGATCATATTGAACATTCCATCAATGATATTCCATTAGCTACAATATTCCAGTCGGTATGTCGCTCTGTTCGACGTCGGTGTTGGGAGTGTACTGTGGTTTTTGAACATGTACGGGCTTAAGGAAGTTTAAGGAATGAAATACAACAAACCTTATTTTTCTATCTCATTTCCTTGTCGAGTGTATACATCAGTTTGGGACACCCTGTATATGGCTTTATAAATGTGTTTGTAGCTGTAAAAATGGTATAAATATGTATGTAAAAATATGTAAATATGTATGTAAACTTGGGTAAATATGTATATACGCCTAGAGTAAATATTCGTTAATGAGTCTTAAGTCTTGTACAATGGAGTCAATTGACCCGAGAATGGTGACTTGGAAATTCGGGCCAAACGACTCTTACTGACATATACTGTATGTCAATAAATAATAGTTATTAATTAAAAATACAAAATGAATAAAAAATAAGATATAGTAAACAAAAATAATTAAAAAAAATAATAGATAAAATCAAAATAAAAATAAAAATAAAAAGCTGACGTTTCGGATAGAGACTATTTTTTATCAAAGCAAAAAGGATAATTCTCTAAAAGCAAATAGAATATTAGAGAATTATCCTGAAGTTATGAAAAGAGTACTAACGGACGGGTTTATATATAGCTTACATAGGGAATAGTAATATGGTATTGGCTGGAAAACAAGAAGAGAACAAATGAGATTAATTAGAAGACGTGTTGGGATAGGACAGGACGTCTCCTGATCATCAGCAGACAAAAAAAGGCTATCATGAAAGAATATTATTTTGAACAATGTCAAGGACAATTTGAAGTTTACCGCCTCTCGGCAAATCAGCTGGCTGCAAATAAAAGAGAGAACGTTAAAACGCATCTTTCTCAAAAGAAGATTCTCCCCTCAGGCTACGTTTCTATTGGCATCGTCACATTTGTTTGAAACTGTATATTTTTAAAGAAGACTTGTTCAATTTTCATGTCAGTGTAGGATTAAAGAGAAGAAAGTGCTAAGATCTTGAAATTAAAATACAACTTCAGTTGCAGTTACTATTATGAAGGTGTTTAGCTTGCATGTTGTTTGTATCCTGTCTACTTTTTTGCGCTTTCATTGTGATAAGAATATGTCAGACTTCATATGTCAAGTAATTGTGGTTAAATATGAATGCTCGTTTGTAGGAATCGTATCCGTGCACTTTCATCGCCATAACATTGCATTATTTAAAAAATATTCCGACTTTTAGAATACTCTATTTTTCTATTCTTTGGCAGTGTTGTACTAATCTCTTACTGGGTGTCCAATAAATGACTGACCCTTTTTGGATGTAAATAATAAAAACACGGTTTGAGACAAAAGTGCGCCGCTTGCTGCATTGTTATTAGAAACGCAATAAATTTTGAAAAATACATTTTGTTGCAAATTTCCCCTCAAGTGGACGCTGCAGGCAATCTGCTGAAATAATAGAGATTATTAGTTTTCAATTAATCGTTCTTTCTCTATTATTACAGCAGATTGCCTGCAGCGCCTAACTTGTGGCGAAATTTATAACAAAATGTATTTTTCAAAATTTATTGGTTTTCTAATGAAAATGCGCCGCTTGCTGCATTGTTATCTCAATCGTGTTTTTATTATTTACGTTCAAAATAGGCCAGTCATTTATTGGACACCCGGTGTTATGAGCATTGAACAAAAATGACAAAAACATCAAAAATGTTCTATGCAAACGAGTTCTCAGGAAGACGTAGCTTGTGTTTTTCCTTGGCGCAAATTAGCCTGGAGGCATATGGCAGAAGGCCATCTGTCCGTCTGCCTTGACCGCCCGCTGGACCGCGCTTCCACACGTGTAATGATAGGCTTCAAAGGGTTGGTTGAGGGGCTCTCGTTACGCAACGTCCAAATGAACATAACTAAAGAAGGCCTGCCTTTTGATATTGCGCCTGAAACCTTACTTCATGTTTGAATGGAAAACTAAAGAGGAAAATCCTATAATTAAAGTTTTAAAGTTGTGATTAATTTTCCCCCTCATTTCCCCATTCATGGGAAAGGATGCATAATAGCTACATTTCCCGTTGTTCTAAATATTGAAACTTAATGGTGATTAAGTTCGTCAGTTGCGTTTGTAAGCTCGTTTCAGACGCTTGCGTGTTCCACCAACTCGTTCATTAGCAAAAGTATATGTTGAGGTATTTATTTCGTCACACCTCATTTAGCCACAGTGGTTTTTCGTCATATTCACTTCGTCTCAGAGTCATTTCGCTACTCAATGAAATCGTTACCCTTCGTAATGTTTAGGCTATATTTATAAAACTTGAATTCAGCCAAATATACTGGTTATCTCAACCAATAAATTATGTATTGTAAAGCATCCATCTCTTTCACTAAACGATACAATAGATGGATTTCTCACAAGGTATATATTCGGCTGAAATGAATCATACTTTTGAAACGAAGCATGACAAAATGATTGAAAGATGCTTATCGAATAACGTTGTGATTTTGAAATAAATAATAGTTTATTTTTTAATTTTTTCCTAGAAATTGACAGTTTTGATAAATGACATCTCTAAATCAATGGTTTATAACCATTATAACCATTTCCCTTTAAGAAATTTGCCCGTTTGTTTGACGTTTTATGACATACAGATTATTTAATTATAATGTTACTATATTTAACATCTCTATTGACAATTTTTTCCTCGTCTTTGGTTTGAAAAAGAGGGTAAATAATCTTGACAAAATAATTCTTAACGTTTTTTAATGAGTCTTCAACCGAAATAACTTTGTTTTCCTTACCACCGAAAGGTGTTTTATTTTTTTCCTTCCTTGTTTGTTAAAAATCTGCGATTGAAATCTCGTTCTATTTCATAAGAAATAGAAAGCTTCAATCTCACTTTTGTGTAACTTTATCTTGCTCTTAGGATCTCCTCCCAGTCCATCGCTCTGACCAATACTGGCCGATGTTTGGACTCTTCGTCATGACTCCGTTTCCATCCTCAAGGTAACCTAGTTGCGAATGCCTGCAGCTTGTGCCAATGCTAAACTGATTTTTTAAAAAAAGATTTCGTTTTATTAACGTTATTATTAATAGAATTAACATGGGGAAAATATAAACATATAAGGAAACGAAATGGTAGATTCTGGGAACAGGTCGTATTATTAAAAGCGGAAGCGTAAGTTTAACTTGCAACGTTTTGCTCTTTCTTAAATATATATTTGTTTTTTCACGATTTATTAACTTTTTTAATTCGTTGTATTGATAGAGATAATAAGAAAACACCACAAAAAATACGAGGCCTTTCGGTCTTTTTAATCAAGGATTTTCATCCGGTAGAAATTTTTGAAAGCCTTCAACTGATTTTTTCATCAGTAAAAGTTTTAAAGAATATAATATTTAAAGAGTTAAAAAAACATTGTTATAATCATAGTATTGTCCAGAATCGTAACCCACGAGAAAGACAGGCCCTGGCCGTGGCCACTGAGAGAGAAGGCCTCCGCAATGAAACTGAATACATTGTTGCATCACATAGATAGTGCATTGTTATTCGCATTTCTACCAATAATAAGCCCTGAATTTGCACTATCTATGATGATGTAACCATGCATTCGGTTTCATTGCGGAGGCCTTCTCTCTCGGTGGTCACGCCCTGGCGCGGAAAAGTCACCTTATCATCTTAGTCCGAATAACAATGTAACCTTCATTGTTTCCATCTTGGATTTTAATAATCAGCAATTTTTCGTTTGTTGGAAACGATGAAGGTTACATTGTTACTCGGACTAAGATGATCAGTGACTTTTCCGCGCCAGGGCCTGTCTTTCACGTGGGCTACGGTCCAGAGCATTATTATAGTGGCTAAAATGACGAGGCCAACGAGAAGGACAGGCCTCGAAGCGGAAAAGTCACCTGATCATCTGGGTCCAAACAACAATCCAACCTTCATTGTTTCCAACAATCGAAAAAATACTGATTGTTAAAATCCAAGATGGAGACAATGAAGATTGGATTGTTGTTCGGACCCAGTTGGTCAGGTGACTTTTCCGCTTCGAGGCCTGTCTTTCTCGTTGGCTTCGCTAAAATGAATAGTGTCGCAATCGGCGTAGTTCTCGTGTCTCACTGCCGGATGACACGGCCAGATGGCATTACTGTTCCCTGTTA
>JAHWFO010062214.1:17452-35378 GCA_023313115.1 Rhysida immarginata | reverse complement strand
AAATATTAGAGTCTTTAATAAATTTTTCTACTTTTTCAATATATATATATAGACTTATCCATAGTGCAAATTTTGTTGCCCTTATCAATATTGGTATTATTAAGTTCTTCATCTTCTATATATTTTTTAATTTCATTTAAAGTTTCCATAATTTTTGGTTTTTTTAATTTTCTTATTTTTTTAGAAATAAGGTAATCAGTTCACATCTCATTTGTTCTTTTTTTTTGAGGGGTCCATTGTTTGTAAAAAAAAATTCCGAATCCGCAATGTAATCTGCTGGGTTAATATCGTTTTTTAAACAGAATTTTAATCCTAAGTTATAAAATCACGCATAACATATATAATATTAGAAACCCCCCTATGTTAATCAGTCCATATCATCACTATCTCACAAGAGAAAAAAAAATAGTAATCCCATTTTATAGAGTTAATTACTTAAGAAGATCAATTTCGATTTCCGGCGCTATCTGTTGGTCAAAATTAACTGTGGAACTTCGGGAGGCACCTTCTCTTCAATTTTTTAAACATCGTCTCCTTAGAAACATTCGGTCGGGCCTAATTACTTCTGATTTAAATTCTGTTTACTCTTAATTAAAACCGATTTACACAGTCCTCTGTTTATTTTACTGTTTTTATTATTATCATAATTACTACTAATATTATTATTGGTTATATTGTAATGTTTTTAGTTATAAAAAATTATCATTACTATTATTATTGTTGTTGATATTGTCGTTGCCATTTAATACCATACAAAATTTTACAAATTTGTATAATTTTAGATTATTTTATAATTGTTTTATGGATGCCTCTGGACAGGCCCACTGGCCTTTTGGGCGCCTTTTTATTCTTTAGATACAATATTACTTAATTTCTTATTTGATTTTTCTTTTATATTGTTGTTGTAAATTTTGTATAATAAATAAATAAAAATGCTTAAAAATTCATCGTTGAGGGATTTTTTCCTTAAATTTATAATGTCGGGGAATTCCTTCATAGTTCTTTGATGTGGTGCTACCTTCTTAAACTGAATTTCTTGATGCTTTCTTCTTGTAAAAAAAATCCTTATTTTGAAGGTCTAGGAGGAAGTTCCAGAAAAAATTTGAAGAGATCTTTGTGGCGAGTTTTTTGATGAATCTAGTTTTTTGAATTTGTAGTTAGTACAGTTTCTTGACTGCAAGTTTTTTTGAAGCCTTCAAAATGTTTACTTCTGTATTTATAATCAGATTATCAATGCCAGGAATATAATTAGTAACTTTAATTTTTGAAAAATTTGGATTTTTTTTTTGAAGGATACATTCATGAAGGAAGGCTATATGATCTTTTGTATAAGCTATCTTCTTGTAAAGTTTTTTTAACTCTTTAAATTTTATATTCTTTAAAACTTTTACTGATGAAAAAATCAGTTGGAGACTTTCAAAAATTTACACCTGATGAAGGTCTTTGATTAAAAAGACCGAAAGACCTCGTATTTTTTGTGATGTTTTCTTATTATCTCTGTCTTAACTCACTTATATTTTTCGTTGTATTGGTTGAATGTGAAATAATAATAATAATAATAATTTGAATGGATTGTTAATGGTAGATGAGATATTGGCTGTTCTATCTCGGCCTTTGTCGTATTTTTATGTAATTAACATTACACTTACATAATATACCATTCCGCTAGCCACTTCGAATGTTACGTCATTCAGATGCACACGTGAAAGAATTTGTTAGCTCCTCGACGGAATATAGAAGCCTCTCCGTCTCCAACAATTTCCAACTGGATTCACTGAAATCGTTCACATTGTTTTACGTTAATCACTTGTAATCCTGCCGTTTAAGCCGCCGTTAAATCAACCGACACTTTTTCTATTTACCTAATTAAAGTTCACTAAATTGTACCTTGCCCCCATACTTCACTGGTTTTTTTTTTGAAATGAACTCGATATTAAGGGTGCTTCCATAAATGATGTCACAAATTGACTGAATAAGGGGAATGGGAGGTCGCCAGAAAAATGTGACATCACAAAATTGTTTAGTTATCAGTTCTGGATACATTCCTAAATTTCTAAATCCATTCCTAGAATTTTTCATGAAGCATTATTTATTGAGCAAATTCGAATATTTTTTACTCCAACTTTTGTGAATGTAAGTTTGACTAATTTAAACTAGATTTTAATCAATTATCAGGCAAATTGAAAGTCATAAGACACCAAAATTGCTTAAATTTCCACTTAGGAGAACTAAAGGTAAAATGACCAGATATATTATACACGGTAACCATAAAACGAAATACCTCGTACAAGGGAATCCCTCGAACATGTATGTCACAGATTTCCACCAAATTGAAATATGTTACTCATCTGAAGCTACTATAGATGCTTGCAAAATAAAAGAGTGCGAAATTGTGTTTCTTTCAAAATATATCGCGAAAACGAAAAAATTTCAGCATACATAGCCATACAAGGACTCCATTGTTAAAGCGGTTAGGCTATGTGGGGTTCCCTTGTTAGTCCACAATAAATTTATTGTGGACTAATATAGGACGTACACGTAGTTGTATGACGCATTTTGGTTTTTTTTTGTACTCAAGCATACCTTGGAAGCGATAGCGCTTCTTTCAGGTGAAGTGGATTCGTGCGTATTGTTGAGTAGTAGAAGAAAGAAGTCGAGTGCGCATTAATAAACATACACATCGTTTTAACAATGGAGTCGTTGTATGGCTATATGTGCTCAATTTTTTTCGTTTTCTTGTCTTATTTTAAAAGAAACAAAATTTAGAATTTTCTTATTTTGCAAAGATCAATAGTAGCTTTAGATGAGTAACATTTCAATTTGGTGTGAATCTGTGAGGTACTTGTTCGTGTAGTTTCCTTGTAAGAGGTATTTTCTTTTATGGTTATTTGTTTATCCACAGTTTTCCTTCCTTTTTATGGTAATTATATGCCTTGTTCCAACGGTACAGTCCAACATGGAAAATTGAGTAAAGGACTTCAATACCTATGAGAATCACCTCCATATATGTTATCCGAAATGTTACCATTATGGAGATATTACAGATTTTGTAATTTTGTCAGTAACCTCTACCTTATTCCGTTAAAATGTGTTGATTCCAGAAAAATCAAGGTTAAAGTAGGAAGTTCTGAGTTTTCGTGAAATTTCAGAAATCTTTGATGTTGAATCTTTAACTAAATAAATCAAATCAGCAACACTGGTAGGTATTTTAAAAACTTCGCCATTTAATATACTGTCAGAAAAAAATAGTACATGTGGCACGGTCATTCGTGTGGCACGGCAGTCGTTCTCCGTCTGTGCTTATTGCTGGGACTGTGCTATGCATTGTTAGGACCGATAGGTACTTATGTTTTCACAATGTGCGTCCGTCCGTCTGTCTGTCTGTCCGTCTGTCTGTTGTTGCTCTAGCTTTCGAACGCTACCGAATTTTCGACTTCCGTTTTCTCCATTCGACAACTTATGGAAATCGAAGACTGAGTTCGTTGGTGGAAAAAATAGGTGAACTACATCCGGTTCAAAAGGTCAAAAATAATATAGGGGATCACGTTTTTCACTATACAATTCCATTTATAAAAGGCCTGTGCATTGCCAAATGCTGTTCTCCCTTTGGCATTGCATAACTCTAAAGCAGAGAAAAGGCTTGTGAATTAAGTGAAGACACGTGATCATCTTCCTTGATGGTCAATATCAGTCAGAACTGGTTCAAGGGTATGTGGTATAGTGGTACCATTAAATTCCACTAGAACCTTTCAATGCTAACATATGGCATGTATTATATCATACAGTTTGAAATAACATGCCATGATTGAATATTAACGTAAACTTAATGATAGGTCGAAATGGTATGTGGTTTTCTGGAACCAGTATGGATGTGTAATGAATGAATATATCCTAAAATTAATGTTAGTAGAAATTGGTTCAATGGGAGCTGGTTTAGGGGAACCATTATAGTTCATTGGAACTTTCATTTCTAAAATGTGGCATGTAATATATCAAACGACTTTGAATGAGGTGTCATGAATGAATATAACGTAAAATTAATGATATTCGAAATTAGTTCAAAAGTATGTGGTGTAATGGAACCGTCATGGTCCATTCGATATGTTCAATGCTAAAATATGGCATGTAACATATCAAACGACTTGGAATGAGGTGTCATGAATTAATATAACGTAAAATTAATGATATTCGAAATTGGTTCCAAGGAACCTGGTTTAGTGGAACCATTATAGTTCATTGGAACTTTCATTTCTAAAATGTGACATGTAATATATCAAACGGCTTGGATTGATGTGTCATAGATGAACATAACGTAAAATTAATGATAGTCGAAATTGGTTCCGAGGGAGCTGGTTTAGTGAACCCATTATGCTTCAATGGATCTTTCAATACTAAAATATGGCATGTAATGTATCAAATGACTAGGAATGTTGTGTCATCAATGAATAAATTGTAAAATTAATGATAGTCGAAATTGGTTTCAAGGAACCGGGTTTAGTGGAACCATTATGGTTCATTGGAAATTTCAATGCTAAAATATGGCATGTAATATATCAAAGAACTTGGATTGACGTGTCATGAATGAATATAACGTAAAATTAATGATAATCGAAATTGGTTCAATGATTTATGTTTTAATGACACCATTATGAAACCATTGGAAACTTTTAATGCTAAGATATGGCATGTAATTACTTATGGCTTATAGTATCAATAGTTAGTGTTAGGCAAATTTTAACAATAGCTAAACATTCTTTCAATGGTACATGCTTACGTAGAAAAGCGTTGGCAATAGCTTATGAATAAAGAATTGACCCTTACACAGAATGCTTCAACAATTAGCGCTTATTTCATTAAACAGGAATGTTTACAAAATCCTATCGCGAATGCTTTAATATCCTATCGGTCCCTGGCATTTCGGTTGCCTGACTTGTTATTTCTTGAAGTCTTGTGGCGTTTCTGTACTATTCGTGGCATTGGAAGGTTAACTATCAGGCGTACGTATTGTACATAGTGCTTTTGAACTTGGGTTTTCGTGACCATTGGGCTTTCGTGACAAACTCGTTAATATCTCCATAATGATAACATGTCGGATAACATACATGGGGTTGATTCTCATAGATATTAAGGTCCTCTGCTCAGGTTTTCATTTTGCATAATGAAATGTGGGACGCTCACCTAAAAAAAAAAAAAGCTAAACACCACAAAAAATAACAGACCTTGTAGTAGAGGGGACCGGGGCAGATTTACACAATTTTTTATTATTATTTTTATATTTTTAGTAAAAAAACCATTTCACTAAATTTTCATATCCATTCATTAGTTAAACGTTAAGCTACCGTATGGTGCCTTTAACTTACCTTATATTTATATTATTTTCAAATTAAAAATAGAGTTCTGATGTAATCTCACCTGTGTAAACTTGCCCAGTAGCCGGGGCAGGTTTACACAATACGTATTGTATGTTTCCACACATTTAACATAATGAAATATAAGGTTTATTAGAAATATAATTCAAATAATTTAAAATTCCATGTGCACCTGTTTGTGACAACTACGAAAGAATGAACGAATGTTTGTGATCACTTAAATATATCTTATGTATGTCTTTCCTTTCGAATAACCTTGTAAAAGGAGACGGAAAATTTGCAAAATAAACGATTCACGAATAAGCGTGATAATGAAATTTGTTTTCTGTAGCACTCTCCAATCACAGCTTTTATCTATTTATTGCGTGTCTTTCCTCCTCTTAGGCTGTTTAGCTTCCAAGCATTTCAAGAAAAGAATTTGTCACTCCTTTGACAAGAAAATATTATTGAATTCCACTGATAACCTTGTTTTACTTAATTTAATTTATTTTTATTTGAAAAACGACACATAAACTTTAGAGTTCTGTTTAATGTGTGCAGTAGAGAATATACAAAACATTTCTATACAGCAATAAAAAACTTTACGGAATAAACTATGTTGCTAGAAAACTTTACCGGCATAAGCTACAACTATTTTCATATGGTCTTTTAAAAATATGTGTTATTTCCTCGGCCAAAAGTGTCATGTGTATGCGCAGTAGGAAGCTGTATAAGTAAACGACAAAGTAAGGGAGTGTTTATAATATTTTTTTATTTTATTTTATTTATTGTAATCCAATACGTCCATCCAGAGCCTGTATGGCCTGAGGCCGACGAGTTGGGTCCCTGGATGGACCTGGATTAACGACTGCTGTATGTTGGTCACAGCAGCCGGGGGAGGGGGGTGTGAAGATCGTGAGTAACTGATGAATTGCCCATCCAGTGACTAGCCGTGCCTGATGTTGCTTAACTTCACAGAAGTTGTGTTTCAGTGTAAGCCCAGCAGGCCACGGCCTCCCCCATTTATAATAAATAAAGAATCCATTCCAGAAAATATTAAATAACTCAAACGGTGACTCCAGTGCCTTATTGAATAATCAGGTAAAGTTAATGTTCAACAATTAAACTATAAACACAATTGCCTTGCATGTTGGCGGACGAACCACAAAACTCCGTCGAACCAATTGTGAGAGAAGGCTGACGATGCATTTACGAAGTGAGGAATAACCCCCGGAACAGTATATCCATAAATAATAATAATCTTGCAGATGAAAGAAGTATAGTTTTAAAGTTCAAAAATTGTTGAGAAAATAACGCTCATCTTCTGTTGTAAGAAGTATGGCTTAGGGCGGTCGTATCCGGAGTGAGACTAGTTAAATGGCATAATTTTTTACACAATTGCTCAATAATTCAGGCAGCGTCACAAAGCCTTATTTTTTACACTTCAAAGCCTATTAACAATGCTAAAATTATGGAGATTTATAGGGCTTTAATTGATTCTGAACATCCAGCCCATTTTATTAAGGGATGGTTGAATAGTAGCGACCAGGATAGACAGACTTGTAAATACAAATTACAACCTCCAATGATTTAACAACTTTTCGTTTCCATTTCACAATTAAATCCGCGGCCGCATTAACTCTCTTCGGATTGGTTCATTTCCAAACGAGATCGACGTCACACAAAATGGCGTCTCGCAGCGACCTTCGTCGCATTCATAGGCGAAGACTGTTTTTTGACAGCAATATTTTTTAAATTACATTCTCAAATGCCAACTTCACGTCGACAGTGTGTTCACCCAATATGGCAATAAAGAGGCAAAACCTGACGTTTTCTGAATGATTGAAGCAGTTGTGGATTCGCTAAACTTCAGCATGTCCAGAAAAAACGGAAGTGATTGTGTTTCCAATGAAATCCGGCAGGTGTCTCCACGTGTTGCATTTTCTCTCAAACGAGGAGAGGTTCATGAAATCGTCAGCAGAAGTCGCTGTCCTCAATTGAGTTTTTCTCCGTAAGTACTTCCGGATGGGGAAAAGAAGATAAATGAGTAACGATAGGAGGTACTATAAGGCATGTTCAAAAATGAAAGTGATTCAAAGGGCTCATCTTCTGTTGTAAATGAAAGTATCAATATTTGCCTTTGTTTATATGAAAGAAGAACATCTTATAGTCACTATTATAGACGCGCAGTCCTAAAAAAAATCTCCACCTGCCGCAATACAGGACTCCCACTAGGGCATCAATTGGTTAATACCGTCCGCAAAAAAGTCTGCTTTCTGCTGCTCTCTGAACCATATCCGAACAGCGTCTTCGCCAATGCATATGCAGCATCTTCTGCCACACCCTCCATATACACCTCCTCATCATTGGCGAATCGTCGACCTTTCAGTGTCTTCTTTAAAGGACCAAACACATGAAAATCAAATGGTTAGAGGTTGGGGCTATATGGAGGGTGTGGCAGAACTTGCCACCGCATTTTGGTTATTACTTCCTGCACCAGTCTCGCAACATGTGGCCTAGCATTGTCCAGGAGGAGGATCACCCTATCACTGAGCTTACCAGGACGCTTGTTTTTCACAGCTTGACGCAAGTTCTGCAATGTCTTGGTGTATGCGATAGCATTAATACGGGTTTTGGGTTCCATAAACTCCAAAAGCAGAGGACCGTCGGAATCAAAGAAACACTTAAGCATAATCTTCCCGGCCGAACTTTGCAACTTGAATTTTTGGGCCGTGGTGATGATGGATGCTACCACTCCATTGTAGATACCTTCCCGGAGGGTTCCCAATAATGGCACCAGGTCACATGTACCGCGTTAATCTTCTTCAAAAACGCTTTCCCCTCATGACTGTGACGTTCCAGATGATCCAAACAGCAGCCGAAACGCAGCCGTTTGTGCTCTTCCGTGAGCATTCGGGGTACCCACTGATAGCAGACCTTGCCATATCCCAGGCTTTTCACTACAGCATATGCGGAACCAATACTGACGTTGTGATCCTTTGCAAGTGACCGTATGCTGATCCGCCTGTCCTCACGAATTGACTTATCCATGTCTGTCTTTAGTTGATCGGTGATAACCACGTTTGCATGGCCCGGACGTGGTTTATCAGCAGTTTCCACACGATCATCATGGAACATTTTGGCCCAACACACCACGGTTGCTTTCGAGACACATACTTCTCCATAAACATTCAACATCCGAGCATGAATGTCAACTGGTAGAATGTCCTCAGCTGTCAGAAACATTATCACCGCTCGTTGATCAGTTTTGGACGGAAATTTAATAAGAGGGTCCATTGTAACACAAACGAAATACGAGCATAAGCCTAACGTAACTTCCCACAGCAGTGCTTATCAGAACAAGCAGACGATACGTTAACAATCACCTGTTTGCCTCGTGTCTGCGCACTTACGTGCTCGCGCGCGACAGCCCGAATCACTTTCATTTGAACATGCCTTATAGTTGCCTTTGAACTTCCAACTTATAACTGCGTTAAACCTTTCCAGCTAATAACTGATCATCTCTCTAGTGACGGATTTCATTTTTCGCACAATTTCGTAGAAAAGTGCTTATGCGATCAGTTTGATCAGACGTCCATCCCTCTGTCTGTGGACACAATTCCAACAATGCATCCGGTGCAATTCGGAAAGGGGTGTAGTGAATTGTTAGAAGAGAGGAATCGTCCTCGCTAAACTAACAAGATATCTTTATTAGAAGAGAGCTTATTATTTAGTACAACATAACATGAAAACGGATAAACTTTTTTCATTATAAAATGGTTATGCGATCGGCTTGTCCAGATGTCCGTCTCCCCGTCCGTCCGTCTGTAGACACAATTCCAAAATGCATTGCGTTGGAATGGGGAGAGTGATAGTGAATTGCTGGAAGAGACGAATCACCCTTGCATTGGGGAAAACGCGTACTGAGCACTTCTTTTCGGCTTTGCGCGTGCTCTAAAATGTTGCTGAGATGGTGCCCGTTCAGGATGCCTGTTTAGGAATGCCAAAAGAAGCTTATTTCATTCGTAGGGAGCTTATTATTTAATACAAAAACTTGATAAGGAATAAACCTTTTCACTTATCTCTTCTCACCAGTCCAAAAATATGGGACACAGAACGAACATGTTCGAAGGTGAGATAGCCGGAATAGCTACAATAGTACCATAATAGGTACTCTAATGGTACTATTATGATACACTCTTAAAAATTTCTAATGAAGATATCGAATCTAATATATCTAACAACTCGTAACAACGTGTCACGAACGAATATAACTAATAGTTAATGATGGCTGAAATTTGTTTTCAATTAAGAGAGTCTATCGAAAAGTAATGCCTCCATGGCTGTAACCTTTTTATTTGGTAACCCATTTTCAAAATTCATTTTGTACCTGTGTCACGTGGATTTAGCAGAGTAAAACAGAGACAAAGATGCGGAACGAAAAAAAAAATATTTTATTCAAAAAAAAAAAGATAAAGTCAAAAAGAAAGTTCCTTATGCATTGATTCGCCGAGCTGTGGCGCTTCAATACAAAAATTGTTTTAAAAGTTCACATAAACCTAAGTTTGCAGTGGAAGTTGAAAAATAAAAGAGTCCCTCCTCTGATGGCTCGTCAGAGAAGAAGATTCGCACGGGATGAAACGTCAGTCGTCAGTCGGGCTTGTCAGAATCATAAGAACCGCTCCCATAAAGAGAAGAGGAAGGTTCAGTCCTATCAGCGATTCAATTGTCTATAGCAAAATCGAGAATTTGGTAAAAAGTTCAGGAAGAGAAGAGCCGCTTCCAACGTCGCTGGGAGAGGATTGCTTGATCGTAGATAATCAAAGGATGAAGGGGAGCCGCATGCACTGAGGCGAGGTTAACTCAGTGGCAATGCGTGCTCCTGAGAAAGAAAAACTATTGTAAAGTCCAGACGACGTGGGAAAGACGCTTGTCGCTCGAAGCTAGAGTCCTGGGAAGCCTTTTGGGTTAAACTCCGGGAAAACTGGATGCCGAATATAGAGTGGCGCGTGACGCTACAATGATCATAAATTACGAGCCTCGCAGTGAAGCCCTCGCCGACGCTCGAGGAGACGAAACTCGTAGCACCGTCTAATCACACACACACACTTCAATTAGAGGGAACGCAGATAAATCAGAATGCTGCATACACACATGATTACCAATATCGATAGCCCCGCTGTAAATAACAAAAATATAACGAAGCACAGGTCAGGGACTGGAAGCCGTAAGATACTGATTACTCAATAACTAATAAAAGAATCACCAGCACTTTGTTACGCCACAAATGAAGGGTGGAGCTCTTAACTGCGTAATGCATTGAATTAACCACAAGAAAAACTATTACACCACAAACTCGAGGCACTTTTGAAATGAAGAACATTTAAAATAACGGGGAAGACACCTCGTCGCGAGGAAATATTCCTCCCACGCCACTAAACATGTAGCCGCCAAGTGAAATCGGGAAGACGCCAACTACGCCGGCACTTTGAGAAAGTGCGAGTGCGTCGTATTGAAAAACTGCACGAAAGAGTCTTTCTATCCCCCGTTGAACTCCAATGTCCAGTAATGTTATATTGTGCCACACTATACAGCTCACATTAGCCACGGTATTTACATAATTAAAAGTCCTACCGTAAACATAGAATAGTCCTGGCGTGCGTTCGCCTTCATCTCCGCGTCGCTGTCGCTCATTTCCAGTTGACGACTCCGTTAGCCGAGTTCGTTCCGTCGGGTTCGTCTTCTGCTGCCGGGTGGGCTCCGTCACAATTTCTCCGTTGCCGAGCAGTATAGTTTGAATCACTTGCGCCAGCAAGCCTTGCCAAGGTCCGTCCAGGTCCGAAGGATTAACGTTCCGCTTTCCAGCAACGTTGTCGGGCTCGTCTGCGAAACCTCTCTCCTCGCCGGCCGTCGTTGCCGCTGAGTCCCGCTCCTCCTCGTTGCTCACGCTCTTATCAAAACTCGCCGGTGTAGCGCGGCCTTGCTTTGTCAGCTTCGCTCGCCTTCGTCGTCGTTGTCCCTCGCCTCTGAACCTTGAATCCCCCGGTAAAATTCCGTGCCATTCTCCTACTTGCGACCGTCTTTCGTGCTGCCATGACACCTTCTGGCTAGTCTCGTTATCGCATCTCGTTTCTGCTTTCGGAGTGGCTCTCCAAAACCTACGTCCTCTGGCGACGTCATCAACCTCTTTCGGTTTCGGAGAGCTCCTCTTCTCCGTAAATCCACGTGACAACCTGATAAATATATTTTTCTCTATGTCATGCACGATTCACTTTTCGACATGGCCCTCATACCTTTGCACGCACTTGCGCCAAAACGTGACTAGTCGGATGAATCCGCCAAAGAAGAACGGGTTGTGGTGGACTCCAGGATTGAATTTCGCCTCGTCGTCAGAACGAAACTCGTGTCCCTTAAGGTGCTCTTTCATGTTTGGGAAGCGGTGAAAGTCGCAAGGTGCAATGTCGATGAAAAAGCTGAAAAAAAAAATCGGAATTCTTCTCCGACAGGTTCACCCGACTAGTCACGCGTTCGCGCCCGTGCGTGGAAAGAGATGGAGACTATACTACAAAGTGAATGGCGCATTACGTAAAAGACAAATGTAAGTATTAGGTACAAAAAACATTTTGAAAATCGGTTACCAAATAAAAAAGTTACAGCCATACAGGCATTACTTTTCGATCCACCCTCGTACATGTTCTAATGGTACCATTGGCATCTGTGGAACTTTCAAAGCTAAGATATGGCACGTAATATATCAGACAACTCCTAACGATGTATCATGAATAAATATATCGAGTAATTAATGATAGTTAGAATTGGTTCAGTAGTACGTATTCTAATGGTATCGTTGGAACTTTCATTCTAAAAAATGGCATGTAATATATCAAACAACTCTTAAAAAGTGTCATGAAAATTGAAAAACATCAAGTAATTAAAGACAGTTGGAATTGGTTTAGTAGTACAATATTCGAAGATGGTCGATATTTATTCAAGGGTACCTGTGCTAATGATACCACTATTGTACTACTGGAAATTTTCATTGCTAAGATGTGGAATGTAATATAGCAAACGACTCGGAACCACCTGTCATGAGAGAATATCTTCTCTTCTATATATATAAAGAAGGATGTTTGTTTGTGGGGTTGTGCGTTTGTTTTTTATACAAATCTACATTTTCATTCCGATCTTGATGAAATTTTTTCATACTTGACCTTCAAAGCATGAGAAAGGTTACTGTCTACCTCAGATTTCGAAAAAATAATAATTATTGATAAAAAATCGATTTTCATGGTTTTGGCAAGGCATATTAATGAGAAATATCTCATGACCAACAACAATAATGCAAGGCAAAGTTTATGCAACAATGCTTATCAACAATGGTATGAACACGCAATTTACAAACACTCTGCACGGACCAACAATATACCGGGTGTTCAATTTATCTGAAGACATTGAAATATCTCGAGAACCACACATCGGATCAAAAAAAGTGTGGAATGAAAAATGTTCGTCTCGAAGGGGGACATCTAATGATACCAAACTCGACCCCCCCACCCCCACCCCCTGGAGGTGGGGGAGGGAGGAGTTAAAAAATTTAAATGGGAACCCCCATTTTTTATTGCAGATTCGGATTCTCCAGAAAAAATTACCCCAATTTGACCTACGATTCGAGTCATTTCGGTCACAGATGGCGCTGTAATCGACAAAAATCAAAATGGGTAAAAAATCGTTGAAAAATGGCGATATCTCAAGAAATAGGGTGGACAATTATGGTGTCATTAAGTAGCATTTGTAAGAATATCAAAAACATTTAATTTTATTTTGCTGATCTGATACCTATTTCTTGAGATATCGCCATTATTATTATTAACATCGTGGCATATTTAAAAAAATTTAATTCGAATTCTAAATGTGTGAACAAATGAAAATAATGAGCGGGATTTGGGTGAGGTCGTGACATAGTTGGGGTCAAACGTAAAATAACAATGTAATCCGAATAACAATGTAGACCGAAAAACAATGTAATTTTAGTTTCTGTCGATTTCTCCCGTCTGATGACTTGACAGAAAGTAAGAGAAGGATGCAAGGCAATATTTTCCAATTTCATAATATAAAGGTTGGCCAAAAAGAGGGCTTACGCTACTCTCCATTAGGATACCATTTAACAGTTTATAATAGCAATTATTGAAGACAAAACGTTATTCTAAACAATGAACTTTATAACGAGCATAATGCCATACAGAACAAGTAGAGTTGTGTGGAAGCAAGATGGTTTCCATGTGTTTCCAGGTGTGTTTTCAATATAATTAAAAAATGGGCCGAGATCCATTCAACTTACGGCAACCTGTAAACTGAAAAATTTTTATTCTGCGGAGAATCCCGCAGCTTGCAGCTGCCTTCCATCAAATCGAATTTCATATTTCCAGCAAATATTGTGCCAGTAACCTCGAGACATAAGTGGAATAGTTATCATTTATGCACGTGGTTTCGGCAACCCGTCAGTTGTGGGAGGCCAGAAAATCAACAGCAATGCATTTGGCGACTGGGAAGTTGCACAACCACTGGGATGGCTTGTTTCTATTGATGTCTACGCACTTGCGAGCAACCACCCCTTCCCGATCGTGCTTTTTGTTTATATCTGTTAAATAAACATTCACGGCCGGCCCGAGGACGATGCGAACTGTGTGGCTTCACAATGCCCCGCGTTTCTGAATTCCCGCGCCTTGATTTATCGCGATCAAATATTTATGAAAATAGGGCCCGCAATAGCATTTTGCATGATGCCTCGCTTTTTCTTGGACCTTGTCATTACCCCCTTTGTCTCATTTCATTTTAAATGCTTTCGCAAGTCCTCGAAAAAAATTGGGAACATGCCTTTATTTCCATGTTCTTGTAATGGGGTGCACCCAATATTTCCTTTTTTTTCTTAATAATATCACTCAGCAACTTCATCCTCTACATCCATCTTGATAGGTAGCCAGCACGATGCTGAACGTCGATATGAAGTCGAGAAAGAACGAGATCGATACGAACGGTGGCGGCTGTTTTTTACTCATTCGGTCTCCTCCTGTCTTCAGTTTCCTATTGTTTCTGGTTGATCGCAAACACAGTTGCCGGCAACTATAAGATGACAGTGCGTAAGATGCCTAAAACATGGTTCGCTCTCCTCCAGGGTTTTACTTGGATTCGCGGCCCTGCTCTCTCCGCCACTGGGATGTTTCAGCTTGAAAATCAAATCTGTTGAAAATCTAAAAATATCATGTCCAGAAATAAGGGAAGTGATTGTGTTTCCAATGGAATCCAACAGGTGTCTCCATGTGTTGGGTTTTCTCTCAAACAATGATAGTCTCATGAAATCGTCAACAGAAGTCGCTGTCCTCAATTGAGTTTCTCTCCATAAGTACTTCCGGTTGGGGAAACAAAAAAAATTGCGACGATAGGAGGTAGTATTTGGCTTTGACCTTCCAACTTATCACTGCATTAAACAAATGTTGGAACCTTTCCAGCTAATAAATGTTCATGTCTCCATGAAGGATTTCGTTTTTCGCACAATAAATAGAAAAGTAGCTTATGCGATCGGTTTGTTCAGACGTCCATCAATGCATTCTAATATATGGCGTGTAATATATCTAACGACTTGGAATGATGTGTCATGAATGAATGTAACGTAAAATTAATGATAGTCGAAATTGGTTCCAAGAAACCTGGTTTAATGGAACCATTATGGCTCATTGGAACTTTCAATGCTAAAATATGGCATGTAATATATCAAGCGACTTGGAATGAGTTGTAATGAATGAATATAACGTAAAATTAATGATAGTCCAAATTGGTTTCAAGGAACCTGGTTGAGTGGAACCATTATGGTTCATTGGAACCTTCATTGCTAAAATATGGTTTATTAAGTACCGAAAGGTGCTTTATGCTATCAGTGTGGGGAAACATGTCTGTCTGTCTGTTTGTCTGTAACTCAAACTCCTCCGAGGCTATGAAAGATTTTAAATATCTGTTTTCGTCAGTCGCTGAGTATGGTTCATGGCACGAACCAATCACAAATGTTATCTAAATCAGTTCAATAGCACGTGTACAAATGGTACCTTCACGACCCCACCTAGCAATTTTCAATGGAGAGATTTCAAAAAGGTTATAATCGAAACAATGGCAAATGCTCTAATGGTACCCTTATGACACCCTCAAAAATTTTCAATCATGAGATATGAAATGTAATATATCATAAACGACTTGGAATGATGTGTCATGAATGAATATAACGTAAAATTAACGATAGTCCAAATTGGTTTCAAAGACACCTGGTTTATTGAACCATTATGGTTTAGTGGTACCATTATGGTTCACTGGAACCTTCATTGCTAAAATATGGCATGTAATATATCAAACTACTTGGAATGAGGTGTCATGAATGAATAAAACGTAAAATAAATGATAATGCAAATTGGTTTCAAGGAACCTGGTTTTGTGAAACCATTCTAGTTTAGTGGAACCATTATGGTTCATTGGAGCTTTCAATGCTAAAATATGGCATGTAATATATCAAACGACTTGGAATATGGTGTCATGAATGAATATAACGTAAAATTAATGATACTCCAAATTGGTTTCAAGGAACCTGGTTGAGTGGAACATTATGGTTCATTGGAACTTTAAATGCTAAAATATGGCATGTAATATATCAAACGACTTGGAATGAGGTGTCATTAATGAATATAACGTAAAATTAATGATAGTCCAAACTGGTTTCAAGGAACCTGGTTGAGTGGAACCATTATGGTTCATTGGAACTTTCCATACTAAAATATAGCATGTAATATATCAAAGGACTTGGAATGAGTTGTACTGAATGAATATAACGTAAAATTAATGATATTCGAAATTGGTTTCAAGGACCCTGGTTTAGTGAAACCATTCTTGTTTAGTGGAACCATTATGGTTCATTGGAGCTTTCAATGCTAAAATATGGCATGTAATATATCAAACGACTTGGAATATGGTGTCATGAATGAATATAACGTAAAATTAATGATACTCCAAATTGGTTTCAAGGAACCTGGTTGAGTGGAACATTATGGTTCATTGGAACTTTAAATGCTAAAATATGGCATGTAATATATCAAACGACTTGGAATGAGGTGTCATGAATAAATATAACGTAAAATTAATGATAGTCCAAATTGGTTTCAAGGAACCTGGTTTAGTGGGACCATTATGGTATAGTGGAACCATTACGGTTCATTGGAACTTTCAATGCTAAAATATGGCATGTAATATATCAAACGACTTGGAATGAATATAACGTAAAATTAATGATGGTCCAAATTGGTTTCAAGGAACCTGGGTTAGTGGAACCATTCCAGTTTAGTAGAATCATAATGGTGTATTGGAACTTTCAATGCTAAAATATTGCATGTAATATATCAAACGACTTGGAATGATGTTGCATGAATGAATATAACGTAAAATTAATGGCAGTCCAATTAGGTTAGGTTAGTCCATCCAATCTATGCTAATTAATTTGGATAAAGGTAATATACATGTACAACCTCTGACAATTAAGTTCGGTGAATAACGTCACGCCCTAATCTGTGCGAGCTTTACGCGAGTAACAATGCATGTGAATACAAGCCCAGTCATTGTTTAAGCAAGTTCAGACAGGTCACGTTTGTACGTGCAATAGTTTAGCAGATGCTCGTTTATTCAGTTGAAGGTGTAGCGTGCGCACGTAACTGTGGATAATGGATCAAAGAGGAACACTGCCGTAATCGTGCAAAAGTTTCTGGCCAACAAAGGGGTCGTATCCATAGCTCATCCACCTTATTCACCAGACTTGGCACCAGCAGACTTTTTCTTGTTCCCACGCCTGAAACGGGCCTTAAAGGGACACAGATTTGCGGACATTCCAGACATTCAAGCAAATGTGACACGTGAACTTAAAGCCATCCCTAAAGAGCTTCCAGGACTTATATACCCGATCCCAAATGTGTATTGCCTTCCAGGGTGATTATTTCGAAGGACAATAAAGTAAATGTGGCTCTATCTGTTTTGCATTTTGTTGTGTGAACTCATTCACCGGACTTAATTATCAGAGGTTGTATATACATAGTTAAGCTACGAAACAAGCCTCGAAGAACGTATAAAGGCCACTCCACACTCTCGCGAGAATCTCGGCGAAAATTTCGGCCTTGAATCTTGCCGAGAACTGTCGTGTTGCCGCCTGTTCCCGCGTTCGCGTCTCCTTTGTCTCGGGCAAAAAACCGACAAATATCGGAGAACTCGCGAGAACGAGAAGAGAACCATGCAAGAAACTCGAGAATCGGCTCCACATTCACGCTTCTTGTGTTGTTCTCGCTTTCTCGCGAGAATGTGGAGCGGCCTTAAGATAATTAAGCTGTTATTTTACTTATATGTCACTTAAGACAATATTTTTGTTATTCATTTAAATTCTCTCATTTTTCTAGTATAAAATAGCATTATAAAAAAAAAGACAAAATAAAAAGGCTCGAATATAAGCCGACCTTTTTATCCTAAAAATGAAGTCGCAAAACCAACCCTCGGCTTAGATT
>JAHWFO010062214.1:1709-17352 GCA_023313115.1 Rhysida immarginata | reverse complement strand
CGCCGTTAAAAATCGTCTCATCCAGCTAACTCCTACTTAACCTGCCATTGTAAAATCAATTACATATCATTTCAAAACGATAATCAATCAAATTATGTTAATTTAAGATAGACAGCAAAATGTAAGTTTCGGGAGAGCCGTTTGGACAGAACTTTTTTCGCGAACGTTTTTTTTTTTTGAGTATGGATAAATCGCAGTATGTATAGGCCTAAGTATGCATGAATAATTTGACTAAAAGTTAATTTTTAAAGCTAACTTTTATTTTTGGTTTCATGCACGTTTCCTAAATCATTTTTCACTTAAGGGACTCGATATTTTATTACTGTGAGAGATGCGCATGAATACACTTTTGGGACTATGTTGTATTAAGGATGTGCAAAGAAAACAAACGAGATTATCGGTAAATGATTAGAAATTCTCGAAATCGCAATAATTGAAATATAAAAATCTTGCAGGATATCCTAAATCTCTCCTAAACGGAATAAAGCCATGGAAGAGGTTAATTTCATCGATAAATTTAGAGTTGTTCCCTAACTTCCCGGGAGAAACTGTTTGCGCCCCCCCCCCCTCGCCCCCACTCATCCATCTCTGTTGCGGTATTGGGTTCTCTTCTTGTTACATTTAACCATACATTTCTTATTCCACCATATATTTAACTTTATTTTAGATAATTATAAAAACGATGTGGCGCATGATTAAGAACAAATACAGTTTATTTATTAAGAAAATCACAATGGAAAAAAATAACATCACGAAAGCCTGTGTGGTGAACATTGGCGACGGGCGGCCCTGATTCTCATCGGAACTTCATGGCCAGCCATCGCTAACGTTCACTGGCACCAGCTTTCATGACTTTTCTATGTGAATTTTATATAAATTATCAAACTATGAAAAACCATTTATTTATTATGTAGATATGAAACAGTAATAAATTCAGATCATGAATGCGACCGAAGATAAAGGGATAAGAGGAATCTGAATATAATTTTTTAAAAAAAAGAATCAAATGAAATTTTAGTCACAATTTTGGAGTAAATAATTAAACTGAATGTATTTTTTTTTAATATTTGTGTTTTATACTTTTGGTAAATATTTACAATAGTATAATTTTTGTATAAGTAATATTCACCATATTTTTTTTCAAAACAAAATGTTTTATTGAATTAATTATGTGTGGAATTGTTTTATTAATATTTTTTTAATAACTAAACTTTAATAACTTTAGGGTCGGCTTAGATTCGAGCCAATACGGTATCTTATGTAATTGATAAAAAAAAATGTAATGAATATTTTACAATATTACTTTTTTATTTCTATAGTAGAAACCGTATATTACTCAATAACAATAAGATATTTATTAATTTGTTAATAATGTTTCATGGAAAAAATAAAGACTATTTTAAAAACATTTTTCACCATTTTAGATAGAATATAGTTTTTATAAATTTTTGTGATTAAAAATATGGATTTTTCTCATTGAAAGACATATGGATTGAATTTCTCATGTCTTTCATTTAGTATAACAATTTTCATAAACATATCTTTATTTAATGATGCCATTTAATTCTGCACAAACTGATGATGTTGGACATAAGTAACATTTTGAAAAAGATGCTTTAAAAGTTTTGAAACTGAATTCAGACAAAATACACACTTTAGAAATGTTTAATAATTTTTATTTATATTAATTGGAGTTATGTAGAACAAATAACATAGTATTCTTTCCACTGTGTTAAAATTAAATGTACATTAATTAAATCCAGGGTTTATTAAATTACTGGGTTAATTAATTAAATCCAGGGGAAAGCTTGTTATCATTTCATCAATAAAATATATTGAAATTTTAAAATATCAGACTTGGATTATGTCCATTATATTAAATCCATGTAATAATCCATTACATTAAAATGCTCTTAATAAGAATCTTGCAAAGGCATATGGAAATAATAACATATAGCAGACACATGTACCATGTAAATTATATTACCAAATTCACCAACGATAATGTTTCCAAAACTAAGTACATGTACTTCAATTATTCTATAAAAAAATTGAATATCATAGGGATATCTTTGACAATCCTCATTTTAACAGAAAAAATCTTAAGGAACTTATTTTATTTAAAAAGAGTTATTAAGCCTACTTACAAGAAGGGTGTATATGCATGCTCAGAATGCTAAACAGGATATTTGCATACTTTAGTAATTTCAGAAATCAGCAATTTGCCAAAGTAGAAACATGTTTTGATCAGCAGTGTCTTATCACGACTTATTATATTTAAAAATCAATAAAGAATAAATCAATTTAATTTTTTTGTGTAACTGAAGCTATTTTCTAAACTCCATTGGTAATACTGTAAGAAGAGGCTTCAAATTTACTTTTTATTTAGCAATACAAATGAAAATATTTATTAGGTATTAAGACTGATTAAGTTATAAGAATCAACTTTGTTAATAATAAAAATCAGTTAAGACTGAAAAAATAAATTGTTCCTTCCTCTAGATTCATTTACTTTCACCATAGATGAAGAAATAACTTTGCTTCTTCAGTTTTCTTCTTCTATGCTTTCACTTGTCTTTGGCTAAGCCTCCATTATTACAGTAACGATAGGAGTTGCGAGTTGTACGCGCTCTTTTAAAAATTCGTAAGGCATTGAATCAGCTATTGAAAGTCATTAAAAGTATACTTTATCGTTAGTTAATGCAATAAAGTTTTTTTAAAAAAAATCAGAAAACAGGTTACGCTTACTAATACCTCTTGAAGTCATCTACAAAAATAGATGAAATAACATTGAGAACATACGCGACGTTAGGTTTCTGCCATTCTCTTAATGGCGATCGCTGCACTTCCGGTAGCACCAGTAGCACTCAGCAAAATGAATAGGGCACTGCCAGTCTCTTACCTTCATTTGTCTCTGCTAGTAACATGAACTTATTTTATTAATTTTATTTAACTAAATTTTCATTATTATTAATATAAAGAAATAAACATAGATTAACAGTCTCTTAATTTATCACTTAGCTATCATCACTTAGGTAGAAGCATACGCGAAACTAATTTTGACGTTTAAGCATCGAGAAACAAGTCCCCCCCTCCATTTCATGCCCACGTTTCGCATTAAACGTGTTTATCCGAAACCAATGATCGTACATACTGATTTAGTTGTTATGTAATGCCAATAACCCGTCCTATTTTCGTTAGGATCCATTTTCTCGACAGTGTGGTTGAGGTAGAAACTTGTCTCCTGGGAACATACACAAGCTGGGAGAGAGAAACGGTGCCTGCTGCTTACGGAGAGAATCTTTTTCCAAGAGCTTGTATCAATTAAGGAAACATGCAGTATCCATAAAATCAAATAAAACTCTTATGTACGTATACTGTACTTTTAGACACTATTTAATACACGTTTTCTTTAATAAGTCTTCCAAATTTTCAATTTAATCGACGCGTCGCGACGACCAGTTCAGCGGGCGTCCATTTTAAGCTACTAGAGAAAGCGGAAGTTGAGCTACTGCAGACATGCGCATTAACGATCAGTAATAACGATAATTATGTATAAAATTGATAAATAAAACGATTTTGCACCTTCAAATAATGTTTAATTTTTCATTTAAAAATAAGGAAAATTTCCTTGGAATGTTTATATTGAGTGACAAAAAACGCTTTTAGCGCTGCGTTTTCGTTTAGGAGAAATAAATTCTTTTCGATGCGAGTGTTGAACTTCTCACTTTAGACGTAAGGTTAAAAGCTAAAAATATGTAAAAAAAATTTCAGAAACCTGCTAAAAAATCAAGTTTTAATCGTACGGGCATGAAAAACGCACCAATCGAAAGAAAAAGCTCGAATGCAGATACGTTTTTTCTGGTGTGCTGATATCTATTAAAATATTTTTGTGAGAGTTGCTTAAATTCGTGTTCCCATGTTAAAGAATAGGGCATTATTCGCACTAGGCTGTCGCAGAGGCCGACTTCCTAGATTCCTGGGTATGTTACAGTTTTTATTTATTCCAGCTAAGTAGAACTTTTCTCTTGTATATTGCGTGTACCTCTTGATTATATCATATAATCTACATTTTCTGGCATTCCAAATAGGTCATAAAGTGCGACCAATTAATTAATCAATTACTGTATATGTAGTGTATAAAGGATTAAAAGATTGTATTTTTTTATTCAGTCAGTTTCTACTGTCTCCAGTTATAATTTTCACTGATGCTTAAACAGAGTCGTTTTAGTCAGCAGATGCCTTGATAAGGTATCTTGATGCAGCTTTAAACTCTACTACTTTGCATATAACGGCATACGTATTTTGAAGAGTGCGATACATGGTTTTCTTTACCCACTCCATTCGTACAGTTATATGCCACGCAAGAATTTGTCACATCTCAGCGGAAAACCAATAAAAAATAATAAAATATACATCAATGGGCCTTGGTGTCTCAGTGGTTGCGTGATCCCCTCTGATGCCCGAGGACGAAGAGGATTTTTTTTCAGGGGAAAAATCCTGAAGTCACGCACTTCCTTCGGAAGGGAAGTAAAGCCGTTATCCCGTGTAGTCGTTTGCCGGTTTCACGTTAAAGAACCCTTGCGAGCCAAAATTTGCGGCCCCTATGACCATAGTAGTTGAAAGGGACGTTAATACCAACCATGTATATCAATTTCGAGTCGAGCCTATTCGCCAATTGTAGCAGGCAACCTCCGTGCGTGAATCGTTTCTTCCCCTAAGCAAAATGGCGCTACATCTCTTCAAATTAGTTCTTCTGACACATCACTGAGAAATGATCATTTATTATATTTCTGGCTAGTTCACATTTTTTGAATACCGAACAAGAATTAAAATAAAGCATACATCAATTAAAAATAAAAGAGTAAAATATGTTTGTCGAACTTATCCTGGTGATTATATACAGTAGATAAAATATTTTTGAAATTAAAATAAAAGAAATTGAAAAAGAGCTAAACCATCCACTGAACAATGAAAGAGAGAGTAATTTAATATCATTAAATTTCATTTCATAGCTTTCATTATGTTTATTTGCATTTAGTGTGAAACTTTACAACGTGAATATTATTAAACTTCAAGCGCGGTCCCGATTGTAGTTCCTCGGCTGCTCACCAGGTGTAATTTAGAAGCGCCACCAAGCGAGCGTTCGGTTGCCTATTCATCGTTGGGTTTTTGAGGGAGACTGTTCTCGCACTCAGAGTTGAAGAGTCTATCCCTACTGATAGATAGTCTTTAGATAACTTATCCCATCCATAGTCATATTAACCCTTAAATGCATGATCTTTTTAATTCATGATTTAAAAATTATATTCAGTATTGGTATTGGGCACAAAACACAGGAAAAATAGTAGAAAAATTCTATGCTTAATTTTATCCTCCCAAAAACAGAATTTTTGCAGGCAGTATATGCAATACCATGTGCTAAAACTGTTGAACGAATAAGATAAGAACAAACGGACTGCACCATTGTTTTCCTTGGGAAATTCTAGCCCGAAATTATGTGCCCTATGACCATTTAAAACCCTATGGTGCATCCAAGATGGTCGCCATCCCTCTCACAACTACCTCTCACCTGCACCCACAGATATATAGTAAATATTTACTATATATCTGTGCCTGCACCATATGACTTCCCCCTAGGCCTAATATGTCCCCACATGGTGGTTGTCTGTCAATTCTACAAACACGAATTGAACAAGGGGTGGTGAGGGACTAATGGCCCACCCTGTAGTTCATTTAATTCTCACTAGTGGCTGTGAAAAATTTTTTCTTTCTGCATTTAACGGCGAAATCGTCCAGTCAAGGATAATAAAATAACAAGGATTGCTTATGCGGGAAATTGACGTGATTGGCTGGTGCAGATGACGTCACTCCTAGACCTTGCTTCAAAGGAAAAGCATATGAACACAGCAACAATTAACATATTCTTTTTATTTATTTGAAATTTTTGATAAAATTTATTATATATTATTGCAAAATATTACATATAATTATGTATGTGTTTGATCTGATATATTAATAAGTTATTTATATTTTTTCATACTCTTTTTATTAATTCAGAATTAGCTTAATTCAGAAACTGAAAATGTCGTTTTTATTGTAATGCAAAAGCTTTATTTGCATATAAGGATCTGTGCATTTTATTTTTATAAGTAGGCTTCGGATTTGCATATAATGTATATTTTTTCCCGAACTAGTAATTCACTCGAATGTTGTTTTTAATTGAATACTTGAAAATGTCAATACTTGTATTTTTTATAAAATGAAAAAATACTGACACAACTCTTAATAAAGTGTTGATCCAAAAACATAAATTTATGAAATATAATGTTATGATGATAAATTTAAAAGAATCACTGGATAAAATGTAACACATTACTGGAAAATACTGTAAATGGCCAATCTATTCGGAAAAATCAACTGAACTACAGATAAACTAGTAGCAGGTTATTGCATTTTATTTGTAATTAGGGTTCAGATTTTAATGCACTAAAAAGTGCAAAAGTATGCGCAAATATGGTATATGCGCTAATAAAAAAACAAAAAAAAAAAACCGCCAAAATATGCAGTAAAAACTTACCTGTTAAGCAACGAATACTTGGATACAAATGAACTGTAGTTGTAAGCCTTCGGTGGCTTTTTTGTTTTTCAATGTGTTTGTTTCCTCTGTTTATAGATCTAATATAAAAATGCATTCTTATGGTAACGTAGAATCTTGTCACAAATTTTAAGATGTCAATTTGGTGGGTGTTGCATCCAATAGGGAATTTGGAAACCTTATTATTGATTTCTTCCAAAACGAGCAACACCAAATCCCCATAAATTGGGCTGCACTTCAAAACATTCCCCATGCATCTTTCTATTGCCAGTAATTGATGATACAGCAATAGTAGATGATTTTTGGCTCTAAAAGTGAACCAAACTATGAAGGAATACACGTGTTAAAGTGGAAATATCTCACGTCGTGCTACAGTAGCGCCCTCAAGCGAAGGTCAGAAAAAAATTGCCTCGCCTTGGCAGGAACTTGAGTACCTGGGTAGAATGTATCTTACTTCAGAGAACAATTTTTGCATTATGGCAGCGATTAACAGATCTTAGATGTGCCGCAAAACATAATAAATAACATTTAATTATTATCTTTTTATTACAAATTATAATAAGTTTTTTTGTGTCCATTAATAGCTAAAAATCTGAAAAATATATTCTTCTACCTTTGATCATCATAATTTAAGTATGCCACGGAAGTTTAGTGTCTAAAATGGATAGTGTCGCAATCGGCGTAGTTTTCGTGCCTGACTGCCAGATGGCGCCACAGTGCAAGCTGTTCCTTAGCCCCTTATTATTGTTGGCTATAGGTTGTTCATAGATATATCATATTTAAACAAAATATAGATTTTTCAAACGAAATTCTGCTTTTAATTCGATTCAATTTCTATAGAACTAATATTTTATTATATAGGGTAGATGTACCAGTGGTTGACAGTGTACCAATAATTGACAATTCAAGATTTAAAGGCTTCTAATAAAGTAACAAGGCAAGAAAAGGGACTGCTGTTGCCACCTCGTATTAAACAATGTATAAGGAGCGTTCAAAAAGAAACGAGCCAGAGTCTGGAATGTGCAAACCAGTGACAGAATGGTGATGATATCGTTGCGTGTGTAACAAAGAGTGGTTCCGACAAGAGCGCGAAAGTTCACAGCCCGCCGCTAGAGGGTGACGGTGGAAGTCACATGACTATACAAAGGAAGCAGAAGCAAGCGTCAATCGACTAGCGGTTAGATCCCAAGCAATTCCTTGCTTGTTGCGCATGCTCGGCTAGTGGTTCTTAGGCCACCTTTAAAACCTGATTGCAATGCGAGGGGTTTTAAAAACCCCACTCAGCTTGCAATCCGCTATTATTTTACTTTTTCTTCATAATTTGCGCAATTTTATCTTTCCATTTTTTTTTTATAAATTGTTTATGATTATGTATAAATAATTAAAAAATAGGAACTCCAACATTTGTATTTCTCCACATCGGGTGACTTTTATTCAATTGTTTTTATTATTTATTTTTGTTTCTATTGCTTTTAATTAAAATGGAGTTCCTATTTTTGAATTAATACACTGTCCAACAACAAAAAAATTACTGAACAGAGAAGCACCGTTTCTAAGGTAATTTTTTGCGTAAATTACAAAAATGACGCTCATTTTTGCCTATCAGGTCTCAATTTTTCGTAAATCATGATTGAAATTTTTATATTTTTATGTAAATTTGACACACGTAAGTTTCAAATTTACTTAATATATATATTTTTGACACAGAGGTATATATATATTTTTTTATTTTCAGCTACACTGGTGGCCAAAAGTTTGGACCAACCAGCAAAATCAAGAAAAAATGAATTTATTCCAAAAATATTTTACACCTACAATGAAAACATGAAACAATATTCAGGGAAGAAACAGATTTATTTCTGCGTCGTTGCTTTTTTAATACCTTAAATCAAAATAAGACTGGCCAAAAGTTTGGACCAACATCACAAACATGCAAATAATTTGCATATTACAAGTCATCGTGTTGTGTGGTGAGCACTAAAACCATCTTATGTATTGTACAATGTTAACTGAAAGCCAACGAGAGCGAATTAGAAATTTTAACAAGCAATTTACAAACTTCAAAAAAGTTGCTGAAATCTCCCGTGTGAGCTACAAATCTTTATCAGAATTGTTAAAAATGTTTATTGGAAAATAGGACGACCTTGTGCACTGACGCGAAGAGACAAATCAAAAATTAAGAGACATGTTAGACATGATATTACATCTGGGCATGTAGTCAACACCACACAGGTCAAACTTAATTTGCAATTTGCTGCCTCAAGAAGAACAATTCGCAGCGAACTACGTGCTCAGAACTTTGCCTATGAAATTATACCCAAAAAGTTGTCACTAACACAGAAACACATGCAGGAGAGACTGGAGTTTGCCAAGACACTTCTGCGTAAAAACACAGACTTCCAATTGGTTGTGTTTTCTGATGAAAAACGAATCAGTTTGGATGGTCCTGATAATATAGCTTCTTATGAAGAGCATCGTGATAAAGAAACACTTGTTCCACTGCGAATTAAGCGGCAACTGGGTAGTAGTGGAGTGATGATTCTGGGTGCCATTGGAAGCAACGGAAAGTTGAAGATTCACAGTATAGATGGACATTGCACAACAGCTCAGTATAAAGATGATCTTCATAATGTGTTCATCCCTTTGTGCAAAGTCTAGTTTAAGCAAAAACCATGGATTTAGCAGCAGGACAGTCCTGCAATCTATACTGCACGAGTTGTGAAAGCCTATTTTGAGAGCAATAACATTTCCACTTTTGCTTGGACTGCTCGAAATCGAATCTCAATATTATTGAGAATGTGTAGCATCTCATCGAACAAAAAATTTACCAAAACATTTAGTACAAATCTCGAGAACAACAAATAGCAGCCATTCAGAAAGCTGTTAAGCCAAATGTTATTAAAAGCTTATTTAATTCTATTTCAGGTCGTTTGTCAAATATTGTAGAGTCAAAATGATCTCAAATATCAAAATAATTCATTAGTTAATGATGTAATACTTTTTTCCCTTTATGTTTTACAAATGTGGTCCAAACTTTTGGCCAGTCTTATTTTGATTTTAGGTAATAAGAAACCAACAACGCAGAAATAAATTTGTTTCTTCCCTGAATATTGTTTCATATTTACTTAGAGTTGTAGGTGTAAAACAGTTTTCGTATAAATTCAGTTTTTTTGACATTGCTGGTTGGTCCAAACTTTTGGCCACCAGTGTACATATAATACTTAAATAAATGAAAATGCCTAGAGGAACTTGTAAAAACAATCCAGATAATTTTTGTTATATTTATGGATGTGTAACAACAAAGCGAAAAATATCAAATTACGTCAAAAAACTTTATAATCTATATTTCGAAATTGAAGTGGGAGATCAGGATAAGAAATGGGCACCACATTTGGTCTAAAATGCCTTAATTTACAGAAATTATAAAATTTTAGTATGCGATTTACCAAAAATTGAGAAAAGATTTTCTCACCGTTTGAATAGACTTAATCAACATTCGGTTATGATTTGTCGACAAGAAAACTGGTCTGCATTCACACACATGTATGAGAAATTGTTTGAAGATGAGACAAAAGCCGCAAAACGATAGAGAAAAACGGTTTGCAGATTCGGAATCAGCGGACCCAAATTACCAAAAGTCAACTACTCTTCGCCTAGTAATTTTTTGAAAGTTAAAAATTGTTGGACAGTGTTATACATTTTACAACTCCCACTCTTATATATGATAATAATTATTGTCGCTATTAAAATAAAGCCCTTAATTTTCCATACAAGCTTTGACGGGATACTATTTTTACTTTTGAGTGATTATTTGATAGGAATTTTAATTTGTCCTTTTAAATTTGATGATTATGTTATAGTGTATATTTTAAATAAATAAATAAAAAAAAAAGAAAATAAAAATAATGCAAATAAAACAAAAATCATTAATCATTAAGGATTATATATTTTTCAAAATTTCACGTAATCTTTAAAAATTAAAAAAAAAAAAAAAAATTGAAAATTAAGTCGTCTTTCATTTGCAAAAGGCAGATACTGTGAATAATAGTTTGACAAGTTCTAATAAGATTATTGTTGAACTCCAGCACAATGAATACAAATTCTTTTCACAATGAATACTATTATTTATTACATGAATGCAACAAATAAGCATTAAAAGTAATATAAAAACTAGTCAAATGGAAAAATAAGGGCCTTATTTTAATAACCAAATATTTTACAAAATAATATTTTATAACAATAATAATTATAAACAATTTATAAAAAAGTGGAAAGGTAAAATTGCGCAAATTATGAAGAAAAAGTAAAATAATAGCGTATAAAACAATAAAAAAGAAACAAGGTGTATTTGGAAGTAGCGGATTGCAATCTGCGTGGTGCTTTTAAAACCCCTAGCATTGCAATCAGGTTTTAAAGATAGCCTAAGAACCATTAGCCGCGCATGCGCAAACAGCAAGGAATTGCTTGGGATCTTCGAAAATAGAAGCTTGGGATCTAACCGCTAGTGTCAGGGGGTGGCCGTGGCCTGGTTGTCTCGTCGGTTGGCTTGCCAATCGATGGAGTTCAGCAACTTCAGGCGCGGCCAGCTGCTGGTTGGGTGACGGCCTGGGCTTGAGGGCCACCGCTGGCGGGACAGCTATTTGGGGCGCGGCTGTTGGGGGACTTTGGTCTGACCCATTTGCCGATTGACCATAGCTGGTGTTCCAGCAGTTGGTGACAGCCTCTGGTTCGTTTATCCCCAGCAGCTTTTCCATCATGAAACCCCCCGTGCTTCGGAGGGCACGTTAAGCCGTCGGTCCCGACTGCTACTGTCATCTCGTAGCAGTCGTTATTAATGGGATGGCGCAAAACTCCCTCGTAGGAGTAGGTGCTTGCGATAATCTACCCTCTGTACCAGATAAGATAAGAACCGCTAGTGTCAATCGTCCAACGGTCATTCGCGTTGTATAACCAGTGAATAAATGAAATGGAGGCGCCAAAAGAAGAGCAAATAGGTGTTGTTCGTTTTCTGACAGCAGATGGAGTAGGGGGAACCGGCAGTCATCGAAGAATGTCACAAGTGTACGGTGAACACTGCATGTCCCCTGCAAGGGTCAAAGCGTGACACAAGCGGTTCAGGGAAGGACAGGTGTCGTTAGCCGATGATGCACGGTCTGGAACACCAAACCGCATTAACGATGACATCGTGCAGCTGGTTGATGGCCTCTGAGGGGCAAACGATTCACCTCGGACGACGACAGTAGATAACAACCTATTCTAGTCGCATATTAATGAGGTGGGCGTGGTCAATTTGATCCAATTAAAGTCCCTCCCCTCCCTTAATTTGGGCGTTGGTCATTTAATGTGGGCGTTGCCCCCTTTAATTAGGGCGTTGGTCATTTAATGTGGGTGTTGGTTGATTAATTAGGGTGTTGGCTGATTAATTAGGGTGTTGGTTGATTAATTAGGGCGTTGGCTTTTAATTTGGGCGTTGGCCTTTTATTTGGGCGTTGGTCTTTTATTTGGGTGGGGCCTGGAATAAAATTAATTTTATCATCCTCTGATATACCCCTGGTGCTGGTGCTGGTGGGGGGTATCAGCACCAGGGTGGGGGGGTTAGAGGGGTCCTAATGCTCTCAGCAAAAGCCACTTGGGTGATTCTGGCTTACAAGTGAACACCTCTTGACGAGCTTATATACCATACTTTTCGGCTAACGGGTTCAGTACTGGCCCCTCAGCAGCTTAAAAACTAATTACCTAATTACTAATTCACTATTGTTTCTAGGGTAACCAAATTTTTTCCAAACTCTTTTACAATGTCTTCTACGACTACTGTTTCAAGGTGTATTGTGTTGTTTTTAATTTTCAGCTAATGGATACATTGTTTCAATTGATGGGTGTGCAGCTAAGGTGGGGCTAATACTGTCTAAAAGGTTGGGCCTGTACAATCATATACCTGTTTATAAATAAATAAATAAATAAATACAGATGTGTTCTTTACATAACTTAATTTAAATTTTTGTCATGGATGAGGCATTTTCTAACCCCGCTAATGCGGCAGGTTTTGGTGGCGTGAGAGGTTTAGCTAAACAAACAAATCATTCTGAAAAAGAGACAGTTGAATGGTTAAGGGGCGTGAGAGCTTATACGCTGCATAAACCGGTGCGTCATCGTTACCCCCGTAATCGAATGCGTGTATATGCGCCATTTGAACAATTTCAAGTGGACTTGGTTGATCTAACCAGTCTGTCAAAACAGAACGATGGTTATAAATTTCTACTTACCTGCATCGACGTTTTCTCGCGCTATGCGTGGGTCATTCCTCTAAAAACGAAGAGGGGACTCGAGCTTCAGAAAGCCTTTCAAAAAATTTTCACACTCAGCAGTGTTCCTGTAAAAGTGAACAGCGATAAAGGGAAGGAGTTTTTAAACAAACACGTTCAAGATTATTTTAAAGCACTCGACATCGATTTCTTCACCACAGAATCAGATTTGAAAGCCGTTACGATCGAACGATTCAACCGTACGTTAAAAACGAGGATGTTTAAGTTTTTTACATTTACCAACAAACACAGATACATCGACGTCTTACCGGATCTCGTGTTAAGCTACAACCAACGCAATCACAGAGCCCTGGGTATGGCACCAGCTGATGTCAATGAACGAAATGCCCCAGCTCTATGGCTGAAACAACAGAGTTATTATACAGCAGCACCACAAACAAAGCCGAGGTTGCAAGTCGGTGATTACGTACGTATTTCGAAAGTGAAAAACATATTTGATAAAGGTTATCTTCCAAACTGGACAGAGGAGGTGTTTGAGGTTTCAAAAATCATTTATAGAAAACCTGTTGTGTATAAAATTAAAGATTACGATGGTAGCGAGGTCTCAGGTGTATTCTACGACCAGGAGTTACAAAAGGTGAAAAAACCCGAAGTTTTTAACATTGAACAGATTATTCGCCGGCGTACGAGGCGTGGTGTTCGCGAAGCTTTTGTGAAATGGCAAGGTTACCCAGGCAGTATGAACAGCTGGGTGCGAGAGAGTGATCTTTTAAATGCTTGACAAGAGGCGATTGACAGCAGTTGGGGCCGAGTACAGCCATCATGTATGAAGACACGGATTTTTATGTTACGCTACCATCAAATACACCTACGGGTGATCAAATTCATTCCAATACAACAGCTCATTTTATCACAAGACTGCCGAGGACGCTGCGTTTCCAAGGACGATGGGAGGTTGGTTTATCGGAAACACATTTCCCTGCCCTCTTCAAGAACATTACGACTGTAAACAACACTTTCGAAATAGGTTTCAAGACTGATCACATAGATGAGCAAATCGATTTCAGCATTGTTTCACCAGTAAGAACTCCGACATTCCAGACTTTCATAATCGAAGTTGAATTGGTGTTACAAGCCTATTTGAAAGATGCTCTCATTTACCATAACCCTTCTTTAGACCTCAATGTCGTCATGAGTTTGCCGCTGAATGTCGGGATTCGCTTTAACACGCCCGAATTCTGTAAGTTGTTCAATGTTTCGCCAAACATTTTCTACGAGGACCGTTTCTCTCTAACTCCGGATTACAACCGGCCGTTTAAGTGGGTATCCGATTTTTCTGTTACGTTTAGG
The DNA here is from genome assembly GCA_023313115.1 of Rhysida immarginata. NCBI lineage: Eukaryota > Metazoa > Arthropoda > Chilopoda > Scolopendromorpha > Scolopendridae > Rhysida > Rhysida immarginata. The sequence continues at coordinate 3,141 of JAHWFO010062214.1, read as the reverse complement.
TATCCCAAGTCGGCACCGCTTTATCAAAAAATTTTTGAATTTAAGAGTACCAAACTGCAAAATAGGGAAGTCGCAATTGATTTTCTAAAAGCTAGTTTTAGAAAGGCGGGCATCGAGACAAAGATTGTTGATGATCTCGTATTGTTTACGGGGTCCTCAACACGGTTCATCGAATTCCCAGCCGCTGTCAACAATGGATTTATACCGGCTAGGTTTCTGAACAAGAAATTGAAAACACCTATTACTATGCCCTTAAACGACACAGATGACGGTTTTATCAGCTGTGTTATTTTTGATCCGCCTGACACTCCAGAACGGTGCATCTTAAAAATTCCCGAGGGGTATTATGATAGTCGTAACGATGTTGTCGAGGCGCTCGTTAAGTTGATTCCATTGAAAGAACAGGCTTTTTACAAAATCAATCTCACACCTAACAAATGTTTTCATTTCAGATGCACAGAAGGTCGCTATATTAGTTTTAGCGAGGGTTTATGTTACACATTGGGTTTACAGGCTGAACTCGCCGACCTAGAACTCGTTATCGGCGAGGGTTCAATCCCGATAGATCTTACGCGTGGCATACATGGTTTTTATCTGTATACAGACATCATACAACCGCAGGTCGTGGGTAACACATTCGCTCCGCTCCTACGAATCATACCCGTTTCACATGCCAGACGAGAAGTGATTTATCAGACTTTTCATTCACCCGACTACTTTCCCTTAAGTAAAAATGTCATTGACGCGATTGAAATCGCGGTTCATTCCGACCACGGTGATTTACTCGCGTTTTTAACAGGTAAAACCATAGTGAAATTACATTTTCGTAAGAAACAACTGTAGTGCGAGGTTGATTTCTTTTTTCTCTCCTCCTCGATTACTTCAAGATGCATATCCCCTATCAGCCGAGCCAGGAAGTAATATGGCGTTACTATTTAAACCAGAGAGGGAATGGTTTACCTGTGTTTAGAGGGTCAGTTTTCCAGAGAGGCAATGGGATTGGTTCGGTGTTTTCAAATCTGTTTCGCTTGGCAACACCTTTACTCAAATCCGTGAGCAAGATTCTCGGTCGGCATGCCCTAAAGGGCGGTGTTTCCGTTTTTAACGATGTGATACATGGTCAAAATTTTAAACAGTCGTTGTCATCACGTATGAAAGAAGCTGGAGGTAATGCCCTGCAGGAAATGGGTGCTAGAGTTCAGAGAGGTAGAGGTCGTGTTAAAAGACGAAATTCGGCATTTCCTACTCATTCACATGTAAAAAGACCCAGAGGCAACAGCGTGGAGAGCTTTCTAAAGAGTGAATACAGACAAAGAAGTCGAGTGCAGCGTTCAAAAAAGCTGAAAAACGGGCAGAAGAAACAGAAGAAGAAGAGGAAGAAACAGAAGAAGTCGACAAAAACACAGACAAAACTACGTTCTAAGCCGATTTT
>JAHWFO010062211.1:0-15726 GCA_023313115.1 Rhysida immarginata | reverse complement strand
CTAGTTTCTTTTCTGGTTCCAGGTGAACCAGTTCTAATTGAACACTACAGTCAATTCTCGTTAATACGAAATCGTGGGGACCAAGAAATTTTTTCGTATTATTCGTATTTCGTATTAACCAACAATACTAAAAGTGTTATGAAATAAGCACGGAAATAGAATACTTTAAGTTAGAAATAATTTTTATTCATCTCTCCTAAAAAAATCTGTAATAACAGTTTGTTTTCGTGCTAAAACAATTTTTTTTATTGTTGAAATAAATAACGGCAAATTTTTTACGCTTTTAAAACAGCGTGGCCTGGCGAATTTGCCAATAACTATCGGCTTTTTCTTGTCAGTGCCATCCATATTTGTACATAATAATACTGACAACCGCTCTTTGCTACTTTTCCCTATGAAAGATACCGTAAAAAAACATTAGATACATGTACAAAATTATCGGTAAAAAATACAATAAAGTTTAAATGACGCACGCATACCTCCATGACACTTTTCACTTTTTAAATAAGATTTCTCGGGCAGAAGATTATAAAATAGGGCGGTTTCGTCAGCGTTGTAACTTCAGATCTAACGAAAGATCCTTTCGTTTCCTTTTGCTGGAAGCTGACATTGAATAAAATTCCTGACTCTAGATAACTGCATTGTAGCGAAGAGAAAATTGATTTTGAAACAATGCCGATATTGCACTAGTGTTGGGCGATATATCGATATTTTTCCGATAATCGATATTACTCTGGGCGATGTTTAAACGATAATCGTATTTTTAAAATATCGATTTTTATCGATATTGATATACAGAATAACGATATTTTTTTCTCATAGTTTGAAAGACCTTTCAACCTGATTAATCCTATTCGTGTGTCATAGGATGTCAAAAGGCAATATCATTGGATGCCATGCCCATCCAATCAACTATCAACTAGTTATTGACTACCAATTATGAACCAGTAGAATTGCTTGAACTGGGAAACGGTAGTTTTCACGAGTCTATTTAAGCCATTTAGCTCAAGTGCTATTTTCAGACGATTTTGAAGGCTTCAGTCGATTTTGAAACGTCCATATTGTGAAGCGAAATTCAGCCCAGGTAAGTCTGTTCTTCAAATTATAACAATATTATTATTATTATTATTATTATTAGTAGTAGTAGTAGTAGTAGTATTACGAGGCTTGTTCAATAATATTTGCCTCCTTTTATTTTGGGATTTATTTTAGTTGTCAGTCCAAACAGCTAAAACTGGTTATGGGTCCAGTCCGAGTAGGAGGTCGCAATCGCAGCGCTGTTTGGCAGCATTTCACCAAGAAAAGCAAAACTGAAAGTGTTTGCAACTACTGCAAAGCCACTGTGAAAACAACAGGGAATACATCGAATTTACACCATCATCTTAGTAGATGCTCTAAATTTTCTGGTTCATCTCATCACCCAGCTGGAGAAAAAAACCATTTTATTAATACAAATGCTTCGAGTACAATTCCATCTCAGATTGTAGATGCTGAAACTAACAGGTAAAATTTAAAATAATTTTAAACAACAATTTAAATAAGTTAAATAATTTAATACTTGATTTAAAAATATCAGTTAAAAAGTATTTACATATTTCTTTGCAAACTTCAATTAGGAACTTAGACGAACTATTAAGTAACTCCAACTCTTCCCAGCCATCAGTAAGCGTGAATATTGGAAGAAAAGCTACAGAAAATGAATGCAGCAACAAAACTAATTCAACTATGTGTCTGCCATTGACTACAATGATCCAGCGACAAAATTCATTTAAATGTAAGTAGATGAACAGAATTTAATTTTTATTTTTAATTGTTAAACAAATTTAATTGAAATCTTAACTTTATTATAGGTGGAGGTAACAATCATAAAGCAATGACAAATCTCATTCTGAAGATGATTGTTAAAGATGGATTACCGTTTAGATTTATTGAATCTAAACATTTCAAAGATCTTTTAAAATACTGTTCTCCACTGTACCAAATCCCTAGCAGAAAAAAAACTATTACTTTGTTAAAAGAAAAATTTGAAATTATGAAGGTACAGTTGAGAAAAGAAATTGGAACTGCAAAATGGTTATGTTTGACCACTGATATATGGACAGATACAATGAACAGTATGTCTTATTTGGGAGTGACTGCCCATTTTTTCAATTTTGAGTTTCAACAGATGTCAGCAATTCTGGATGTTAAATTGTTAACTGAGAGCCACACTTCAGTTTACCTTAAAGATAAATTAAAAGACGTGTTATGTTCTTGGGACATTCCAGACTCCAAGATTGTTGCTTTTGTAACAGATAATGCCAGCAATATTAAAAATGCTAATACATTATTACTTGGAAAAAACAAGCATTTGTCCTGCTTTGCCCATTCTTTAAATTTAGTAGCTCAATCTGCTACAACAAAGACTGATGAAGTACAAAATATAATCAGTAAGGTGAAAGCAATAGTCACTTACTTTAAACAAAGTGTTAAAGCCAGTGATGAGTTGAGAAGACTTCAGAATAGCAGCAATGAAAATACATTTAAATTAAAACAAGAAGTATGCACGAGATGGAACTCTCTCTTTTTAATGATAGAGAGATTTCTTTTATTAAAAGAAGAAATTGCAACTACTTTATTCAAACTAAAAGGGCCAGGAATGCTTTCTGCGGAAGAGCTTGATATATTGACAGATATTCAAGAAATAATGCAACCCCTCCACAGAGTAACTTTAGAAGTTTCGTCAGAAAAGACGACATCAGTAAGCAAAGTACTATCATTAATATTTTGCTTAAAAAATAATTTGCAAAAATATAAGTGCAACACTACAACTGGTATTCAATTACTAAATAATCTTCTGAAAGAAATTAATGAAAGATTTCAATATATTGAAAATCAGCATTTAATTTCTATGGCAACAATTTTAGATCCCAGATTCAAGCATTTGCCATTCGAAAAGCCTGAAAATCATTACAGAGCTTTAAAATTTATTGACTCTGAACTCAAATTAATTACACCCCTTGAAGTTCATCTGACTGAAGCAAAAGAAGATAATTTTTGGAAAGCTTTTGATGATTTGTGTCAAAATAGTGTTGCAGATCCTCAACAGATGGCTGGATTGAGTTTCACTCTTCGTCAATATTTAAATGTACCTTCTGTAAAAGACAGACGAACAGAGCCCATGGAGATCTGGAAAAGATACAAAGAAGTATTTCCCGATTTATTTCAGATAGCAGAAAAGTATTTATGTGTTGTGGGAACTTCAGTTCCGTGTGAGCGGCTTTTTTCAAAGACTGGCCAAATAATCACAGAAAAAAGGAATAGAGTTAAACCAGAAAACATGGCAATGACTGTATTTTTAGCAAATATTCCCGATAATTTGTGGCAATAAAAATAACTATTATTCAATGTAATTTACCTCATTTCCCTTATTTGTTTTAATTCATTAAAATTGAAATGTTTTGCATTCAATCTGACGCCTTTGTTATGTATTTTACTTGAAAACTAATTAGAATGGAAAATATCGATTTTCATATCGATATCGCTTTAACGAAAATCGATTATCGAATTATCGTTTGAATGAAAGATCGATTATCGGAATATCGTTTTTTTTTTCAAAAATGCCCAACACTATATTGCACTTGTTTAAATAAAGATTTGAGCGCCATGTGACAGGATTTTAGATCTGAATAGCTGACCCAATCAGATTTCCCGCTAGCTTCAAAGCACGTGATTCAGATTTAGCGAATCAGATTTCCCGTTAGCTTGAAAGCACGTGATTCAGATTTCCCGTTAGTTTGAAAGCACGTGATTTGTTAGTTTGAAAACTTCGACTAAATAACCGATGTTTTTTTATCGAATAATCGAATAAAATATCGATTGATTAAAAAATCGAGTATTCATTTATTCGAATACTGTAATTCAGAAGCAATCACATATGAAATGACTTTGAAAATTATTTTTATTAAATTTACACTTCGAAATCTGAAATTTTATCATTAAAATTGTTCCTAAAAGTACTATTTTTCAATAAAATTATGAAATTTTCTTTCGTATAAACCGTATTTTAGTAAAAATATGTTCGTATAAAGCAGAGAATTTTACATAGTAATTGCTTTTTCGGGGACGGGCCACAAAATGTTTTCTTATTAACCGGAATTTCGTATTAACCAATTTCGGATTAACGAGAATTGACTGTAGTTTTATCATCCTCCTGTTCGCACTGGAAATCCTGTTTAGAGGTGGAAATCCAGTTCCAGACACAACAAATAGAGCGTGCCCCGGAATGATTAATGCTTCTTCGTCGTTATTTAAAGATGGCGCTTTTTGTTTTCCAAATTTAGTTTCGCCATCTTTCCACTTTTCTTGATTTGTTTGAGATTGAGAACACTGTTGTTCGGTAGCCATTGTGTATTTTTAATCCGTGATCGTATCGCTATTCGTGAAGACTTATGGGAAAACTACCCAGAAGTCTTTGCATGAACAAGCACTCTCCAGCCCCAGATCCAGTTTGAGAAACTGGGGTTGGAAACCCCAGTTCCAGAGCCGAAAGAACTAGTTCTTCTTACACCCAGTTTTGTTCGCACTTCACTGATAAAACTAGTACCTCTGATAGAACTAGTTTCTTTTGGCTAGTGCGAACGAGCCTTTACAACTTGGCACAGAGACACATGGGATGTTGCTGCAGATGTATGGAACACAAATCCATGAGCAGCAAATGTGTTAACGACTGATTTAGGGGCTTTTGCGATGGAAAGGAAACCATTGATAGGGTTTTGCGCCATGTTCGGGTCGACCACCAAGAAACAGAACCCCAGGCAACAACAAGCAATCCTATAAGGAGGTTCTCGAACATATGAACCAAATCTGGCACCTGTAGATTTCTTTTTGTTTCCTATAAGGGAGGCACATAAGGTGTGAGTCAAAATGATAGCACCACAGAGGAATACGCCAAGTACTCAAAACATAAAACATATATAATAATCTTTTATTTATTTTTTCTTTTGTATGACACTACTGGTAAACACAAGTTTTAGAATATGGAAATTGCAAATCACATTATCAATTTAATCAACAAAAACATAAATTTGCCACTTGTAAACTGACTCAAAAAGATAGCACCAGTATTGAAATTGAAGGAACAAAATATTACTAGTACCCGATGTGACTTCCCTGTCTTGAGATCAGCTTAAACACTCTTCGTAGGCATTGTTGCAACAAGTTTGTGAAACTGTTGACTGTTAATTTGATCCCAAGACAACAAAATTGTTTGCTTCAGTTCTGCAATGGATTGAAACTGCCTTCCATCCTTGTAGACCGCTCTTGCCAGGATTCCCCACAGGTTTTCCATCGGGTTAATGTCTGGGGAAAGTGGTGGCCAATCCACGACACACACTCCATTCTGCGGGAACCATTCCCAGGTTGTTTTTGCTGTATGAATAGGTGCGTTGTCCTGTTGATATATGAAGAAGATGAACTCCTAGCAACTCCTGATAGTCCACAGCCTTCATTCTACCAGAGGGGAAAGCAAGGGTTGTTTTGCCACGAGAGCTAAATCCTGCCCATACCATCAAAGATCCACCCCCTTGTTGACGCTTTGAAAACAGCGACTCTTCTCTTCTGACATCATGTCAATAGTAGGACCAGCCATCCGGACCATCTAAGTTGAACTTCTTCTCATCACTCCAGATGACTGTGTCCCACTATGTTCTCCAGGTCACGTGTTCAAGAGCCCAGGCCACTCGTTTGGTCTTATGTTGTGGTTTCAGTGCAGGCATCACTTTCAGTTTTTTGTATGCAAGCCATGTACATGATTTCGCAGTTTGTACATTTGTGGACTGTGATACCTGAATTGCAGGATGTGATGCAACAGATCGTGTGCCAGATTGAGAGTGCGCTAGCTCTTTCATGACAAATCTTTTTTGCCGTGCTGAAAGAGCAGGATGGCGCCCATGAGTATCTTTCTGGCGAATGAAATTGCTGACAACTTTATGGGAACGCTTGATTCGTCGGCCAATTTCTCTGAGAGAATGTCCAGCTTTGTATAATTCTGTTATCTGTCCTCTTTCAAACTGTGTCAGTTGTTTACGACGACCCATTGGAAGATGTAGTGGAAATGAATTGTTTCACACGGAAATGAAAAATGATTTGGTTTTCATGTTTCTCATTATCATTTCTTAGCTTGTATGCAAAATAGGTGCCACAGGCTGGTCTCATTAGGTAGAGGGGGATTGGTGGTGCTATCATTTTGACTCAGTTTACAAGTTTTTGTTGATTAAATTGATAATGTGATTTGTAATTTCCATACTGTAAAACTTGTGTTTACCAGTAGTGTCATACAAAAGAAAAAATAAATAAAAGATTATTATATATGTTTTATGTTTTGAGTACTTGGCGTATTCCTAAGTGGTGCTGTCATTTTGACTCACACCTTATTTTGCAGATATACTGGACATCCAAGGATGTGTGATGTTAATGATTCAAACGATTCCAAAAGAAGCCTTCACTGAAAATTTTCAGCAACTTTGCAAACGTTTTCAAAAGTGGATTGTAACCAATGACAATTGCTTTGAAGATAAGAGGGTGGGCTGAAAAGTAATGCCTCCATGGCTGTAACTTTTTTATTTTTTAACCGATTTTCAAAATTCTTTTTGTATCTGATACTCACATTTCTCCTCTACGTAATGCACTATTCACTTTTCGACATAGTCCCCATCCCTCTCCACGCATTGTACCAACGCGTGACTAGTCGGGTGAACCCGTCGGAGAGGAATTCCGGGGTTGTCGTCGCCACAAGGATCGAATGGCAGCTTTGGATCCTCTTCTGCAGCACGATAACGCCACACGTCAGAGGGGGTTGCAGCGCCTACAGTTCAAAGATGAAAAACTGCAGTTCAAAAATGAAAGACATTGCACCTTGTGACTTTCACCACTTCCCAAAGAGGAAAGAGCACCTTAAGGGACATGAGTTGCGTTCTGACGACGAGGTGAAACCTGCCGTTCGGTCTTGGTGTCAACGACAACCCCGGAATTCCCCTCCGACGGGTTCACCCGACTAGTCACGCGTTGGTACAATGCGTGGAAAGGGATGGGGACTATGTCGAAAAGTGAATAGTGCATTACATAGACGACAAATGGGAGTATCAGATACAAAAAGAATTTTGAAAATCGGTTAAAAAATAAAAAAGCTACAGCCATGGAGGCATTACTTTTCAGCCCACCCTCGTAAATAAAGAATATTTGCTTGTTTTCTTCTCTGATACCATTCATCGAAGTTTTCAGATATACCTTGTATATTAGAAGTTTTCACTTTATAGTCAACTCCTGATTACCTGGGTCAATTCATGATTAATCAGATAATCCACAACACTAGTCCAACATAAATTTATAAGAAATGACAAAAGTTAAGTTATACAGGGGGAAAGAACTATGAATGTACGTGTATCTTTAATGAAAAATATGTACGTACATTACATGCCGCGGCGTTTCTGTTAATAAAAGTGAAAATTTTGGCATGTGCGGCGTATCAGCCACCGCGGCGTTACTGTCGAAGACTTTACAAAAATTAAAAAAAAAAAAAAAAAAAAAAAAAAAAAAAATTCTACCCACGATTTTAGGCCTACTTCATATCCTTCTCTCAACGATATAAAATGAGTAGTGACAATGTATTCCTTGATTCATATTTACTGATGAATTCATCGATGAATTCACATCCTATTAAAAATTCAATCCAATAGCGATCGAGCGTGAGCGTTCATCGACAGCGGCGGATTGAATCACTGGGTCACCGGGAAAAATCCCGATGGGCCCGACGGATGCCTTTACTTTCTCGTGATTGAGGGCTGCTTTCGCAGATTTTTCCCGGTACTTGCCCGGTACAATTTAGACTGCCAGTCCACTCATGTTCATCGATCAACGTGAGCACTGCATCTAAAAACTTCCCGCCCTTATCGTTCTTTTATCTTCCTTGGTTCACTACACGACCAACATTATCAACTTTCAAATCTGATCGCGTTCAAATGCGCCTGTTCACTTTCGCCACTTTCGCTTTGCAATAATGGCCGACAAAACACGTCAGGATACACGTTTTTTTAAGGATAAATCTTACTGTCAGAGATTTCACATTTATGTTAAATTTTTGCTGCTGCGGCGTATTAGCCGCTGCGGCATTACTGCCGAAAATTACGGTATTATGAATGGTGTACATTACATAGTCATGGGGTCTTTAGAAACATTTATCACTTTCAAATGGCAACATATGGCAAGTGTTTCGTCATTCGAACCCACATAATGAGAAATGAAAGAAGGTAAAATGCTTTTCCATTTTCTAAATACAGGTATTGGACATTGAAACTGAAACACCTTCGCAAATAGCACTGGATACCTCCAGGGCTGAATAGAACCTTCTGCTAGGTAATTAATCGTATGCATATCAATGAATTACGTGTCAGAGTTCTTGGTAGTCACTCCAGTAGAAAAGTTCGATAGTAAGCTTCAAATTGTCTGTGCAGAGCGCTATAATGGGAGACATATCCGACTTCAAAAGAGGGCAGATTGTTGGCGCGCGTCTAGCAGGTGCATCTGTGTCCAAAACTGCCACACTTTGTGATGTCTTACGTGCTACAGTGTGTGCATATGAACAGGAAGGACGAACCACGTCCAGGAGGAGCAACTGCAGGAGAAAACGGAAGTTGTCGGAAAGAGACGTCAGGACATTGACCAGGATTGTTGCACGAAAGCGGAAAACCACCGCAGAAATGAATCCACACCTCCAGGAACCTGTGTGCATGAAGACAATCCGTCGTTACCTGCATAAATCCAACATCCATGGCAGGGTTGCTATACCGAAGCCTTTCATCAGTAGTACAAATGCCTCCAAGCGGGTTCAGTGGTGCCGGATGCATAAAACCTGGACGTTGGATGACCTCAAACGTGTCATATTCTCGGATGAGTCCAGCTACACTGTCTTCCAAACAACAGGGAGGGTATTCGTCTGGAGGAGCCCCTCTGATGCCTACAACCCAGGCTGCTTGGCAGCCACAGTCAAACACGGAGGTGGATCAGTAATGGGTGGATCAGTAATGGTCTGGGGTGCAAACTGTGCAGGATCTCTACTGATCCTTCCCAAGACGTGTTGCTGCTGTGCTGGCTGCCCACGATGCCCCAACACCTTATTAAATAAAGATTTTGGATTTCTACCAGGTATTTCAGTTTCAATGTCCAATACCTGTAGATGTACTGTATTACTGTACTTTCGAGAAAACAGGCCAATTTCCTTGAACTCAGGGCTTCCGCTACTTTCCTATACCCTCTTTGGGGGGGGGGGGGGGGGGGGGGGGGGAGCAAAACAATGGTAAATTCTGTTTAAACACACTAAAATATCACCCATGGTTAAACCGTTGCATATTTAAGACTTGGTGAATTGGGGGGGGGGGTACTGTTACTTAATCCCTATTGATATTTACTTGTGGGTAACGTTTCAAGGGGCTCCCAATGGAACATCGACTGCAGTTGACGATGATGCATAAAGACTTCCATCGGAATTCAGAGATGGAGACAGAGATCATCTTGATCAACAAAAGGTATAACAATGCCAGAAACAATGACACACATAAGACGCCACAACAAACATGAACATCGTGCGCGACGACAATTAATGTGTTGATCGCCGACACGACATAAACCACACATTGAATAATCTCTCCCTAGATAATCAGGAATTGACTGAACATACAAGGAGAATTCAAAACATAATGCACCCCATTTTAATTCTCTGAAAGTATGGAACATACAAAGGCAACTCAGGCATCGCATTGTTACAAATGTCAGAATGATTAAAAAAAGATACAACTGCCCAACTGGAACCAGTATGGTCTTAGACCAACAGGTCAGGCTCCAGCAAGCACAACCAAACAACCAATATAATATCAGATACAGAAGGGATCATAATACTGTGCTTATTTACAACGTGTGTAGTGGCCTTACAATATAAGAGATGGACAATGGAATTACCAACTCGTTTGGCCATTTATTCCCGGCTTTGTCAAGGTACACAACAAGAGGCTCACAGGCCTTATATACAGAAAAATGGTACAGATGGACCAATGAGCGTAAAGATATGATACATAGGAAATGGCCAATAAGAGAAACAAGCGAGATAAGCATAAAATAATTAAAATATAAAACTGTAGGAAAATGACAAAAGTGATGCGAAAAAAACGCGGACCGTATAGAGAACATATCTGGTTGTCAACAGGGGAGATTGACAAAATAAATGGGTAAAATAAAATAGAAAAGGGAGATTGACAAAATAAAACCAGTTTACAGTAAATCAGAAAGAGGATTAAGCATGGTAAATATGTCGAAGTCGGTCTGGCGGTTGAGTAATCGGTCGGGGTTGGTCTTCTTGGCCTTGTAGATTTCGATAGCTTCGAGGGTGGTAGTTTTTGAAAGTTTATGGCATATGTGCAAGACTGACATCACTTCATCTTGCGTGCTAAGGGGGTGTCTGGTTCTCCTCAGGTGGTTAGCATAGTGTGACCGTTTGTCATTCTTGGTATATGATTTGGCATGTTCTTTAAAACGTACTGTGGATAATCCGACGTAATATTTGTCGCACAACGTACATTCGAGGCGGTAGACGCCTGCTTGTGCAAGTTTAATCGTAAACGACGGCGGATGGGGGGTTCAGTGTGCGGGTGGACGAGAAGGGGGAGCATAAGGATACTCGGAGTCCGGCTGAAGCTGCTGACGGCGGAGCAAAAGCAACTTCGTGTCGACGTCTCACAGGACATGCTGGCCTACGCAAACAGTGACCCCGACTTCATGAACACCATAATCACTGGTGATGAGTCCTGGGTGTACGGGTGCGACCATAGCATCGTCACCGAAAGCCTCCAAATCAAAAACCGACGAGAGCACAACATACAACCTCCCTCTAATGCTCATTGCCAGCAACTGACGCTATTGAGAGGCAGGAAAAAATTCACGCATACGCACAAAGGTTCAAGGTCGGCTCATGCAAGCAAGCGCGATCCAAATCCATCAGGTTTTTGCAAAAAAAAAAATAAGGTCGGATACTTTTTTCACTTTTTTCTTGTATTTCCGTTACTTTTACATCGACAAAGCAATGAGTCAGTGAAGTTTTAAAATCAAAATGGTGATGGTCAATCAGAAGTGTAGACTGCTTCTAAAAACTCATTTGCGATCATTCATGCAATGAACTTTATGGTCAACATGAACACTTCCTCTAAAAATTAACGCACAATCATCATCATCATCATCAATTACTTATGTCTAAATATTCTCCCATTGAATGATCGCAATCAACAAGTTCGATTCGCAATTTTATATTAGAGCTAAGTTTTGATTTTGACAATGGTTGCCAGTGACTGCAAATTGCACACGACATTGTCATCGGACTCGAATTGGATCCCATGGAGTGCATTTTCCCAACACTTTCCCTTGGGATCCAATTCATCCTGACACTTTCTCCCTCGGAAACAAGAAAATTTGATCACAGCATGCTGCTTGTAACATGTATCTCTGACATCCATGTGCTATCGCGCTGCCATCTCGCGATAGAGCTTACAAGTTTTACACAAAATTGGTGGAAGGTTCAAATCAGGACGCCACAAAATTTCAGCCGCATATCATTGCTCAGATCGTCGAAATAAATTGCGGTGCATTAATTTTTGAATGCTCCTTGTAAAATTCCATTAACTACTACGACTGATCTGTATTCGGAATTCTGAATTCCTACTTCATATCGAGATCCAAACTGAATTAAGAAACATTAAAACGAAATAAACATTTGTAAAAATTCATTAGCGAACCAGTTCTTTTGAGTGTTGTCACTTACCACTGTCGATGACATTGCAAAATTCACGATATGGAATTTGACCGTTTCTATTTTTAAAAAACTGTGCCAGATCATGAATTTCGTTGGATGTCAGGTCGGTTTCGTTTCCAACAGCGAGCCAAACACCTTTCTGAAATTGTCCTGGAGTGATGATCCCAGCTCTCGGGATGTCGTAGACAGTCAAAAAATCGTACAAATGGATGTTATGTTTGTAAATCGCTCGTATCACTTTATCTATGATTTGCTTTATGCTAACATTGATGACTTTCTGAAACGAGAAATCATAAGAATACAATGCAAAATCCAAAAGAGTATACACTCACTCACCAAAAAATCACGCCATTCTCGGAATGCAGGTACACAGGACTCCGTTGATATCACACAATCATTGGAAGCACACAGCTATCCGCATTTGAACGGGGGATGATTGTTGGTGCCAGATGGATGGATGCCTCAATATCAGATATAGCCAACACCCTGCAATTTTCCCGCACAACCGTTGCAATGGTCTATCGAGAGTACACCCAACGAGGGGTTACAACCCATGTCGGACAGCGGGTGGGCCGCCCACACTTCATTGATGCCGGGTCACCTGGCTTGCAACTCCTGACCGAAGGGCGACAGCAGGCCAAATCACCATGCGTTACAACCAGGGACGTCCCACAACTGTGTCCGTGATGACAATTCGGCGAACCTTGGCAGTTGCAGGCTTTGGGAGCAGGAAGCCACGACAGGTGCCACTCTCGACAGCTGCATATCATTGGCAACTCCTAGCCTGTGCCAACCAACATCGACATTGGACCACGAGGACTGTCGAAGGGTTGCCTGGTCCAATGAGTCATGGTTTCAGTTGTATCAGGCTAACGGTCGTGTCCGTGTCTGGCGCAGGCCACACGAAGCCATGGACCCTGCTTGTCAGGTGGGGGCCACTCAGGAAGGTCGAGGCTCCATACTAGTCTGGGGTGTTTTCTCGTGGCATGCAATTGGTGCATCTGACATCCACTCTGCATGCTACTCTACGTTGATCTGCTTGGGGATCACCTGCATGAACTGTTTTAACCCAGCAAGATAATGCGCGTCCACACATGGCCCTTGTGACACAGCAATGACTGGAGGAACATGCTACCGATTTGACGACAATGATTTGGCCTCCACGTTCCCCAGATTGCAATCCCATTGAACATTTGTGGGACGTCGTCGAACGATCTGTCAGGTCGTCACCAACACAACTCAGGTCGTTATGGAGTGTAGTGGAGGCGGTACGGCTTGCAGTGCCTGTGGATGCTGGTAGACTCTTTTCCACGACGGGTTGCCGCCGTTATCAGAGCCAGAGGAGGCCTAGCACGTTATTAGGCAAGTGTGCCTTGACTTTTGCTGAGTGAGTGTACATATAGAAATATTAATATCTGAATACTTCAAAATGACTCATCTCTTCTTACGAACCGACGGTGGAAGATCCAAAATGGTTTCTCTCGATCTAAAGCGTTGACTATCTCGAAATCGTACTACATCAGGCTCGGTTGCCCACTCCAAATCATTAAAGAAATTTACATAGTCAAAATAGCCGGGCTTTTCTGGTGCCTGATACTTTTGCATTATTAATTTGACATCGCTTTCACTGAAATCTACAGGTGCTTGAAAAATTCGAAGAAACTGCATATCAAAATAGTTAATTTTAAAAACAATTCATCCTAAAAAATTTTAAACTTAATAATTCCATCAAGTCACCTGACTGAAGGGAATGAGGCCTTCCTTTGTTTTATCGACATCAACAAATTGTCGGTAACTGTTAATGGCGTGAGAACGATAATAAGCGACCAACTTAGTAAGGTTGCCTTTGATGCTGTCCTCGAGCAAAGGACTATGGGTAACCATTGGATTGGGTGCGCTCAAACTTAAAGAAAAGTGAAAGAAATAATTCGTCAAAGGAATACTGAATCTTGAACAATGATACTCTAGAATCCCAATATACACTATATGATCAAAAATATCCGAACACCCCTCACAGATCATCAATTGGCCCAATGTCACATGATAATGACTTGCAGATCATTTAAATAGCTTCCCACACCTTCACACACAACTCTGCTTGGACATTGGCAAGAATGGGTCGTTCGGCAGAGCTCAGTGAGTTCCGACGTGGAACCATCGTTGGATGTCACCTATGCGGCAAGTCCGTGCGTGACATTTCCAGCCTTCTTCAGATACCCAAGTCAACAGTAGGCGATATCATTATGAAATGGAAGACCCGGGGATCGACAACAGTTCAACAACGAACCGGTAGACCCAAGAAACTAACGGACAGAGACCGTCGAGTGCTTCGTCGTGTCACCCGCAGCAACCGGAAGTCCTCGGCGGAAAAAATTGCCACAGAGTTTCGAAACGCCTCTGCAAACGATGCCAGTACCGTGACGATTCGTTGGGAACTGCACACGATGGGATTCCATGGCCGTGCTGCTGCCCACAAGCCCCACATCAGCAGGGTCGACGCCAAGCGACGTCTGGAGTGGTGCAAAGCCCACAGAAACTGGACAATGGACCAATGGAAACGTGTAATGTGGACAGAGGAATCTCGCTACACACTCTGGCAATCTGACGGACGAGTTTGGGTTTGGCGCATACCTGGAGAACACTTCTGACCTGAGTGCACAGAGCCCACAGTCAAGTTCGGAGGAGGAGGAGTCATTGTGTGGGGCTCATTTTCATGGTACGGACTGGGCCAGCTCGTTCCTGTGCAAGGAATCGTGAACTCCGACCGTTATCTGAATGTTTTGGACAACTGTGCACTTCCAACGTTGTGGCAATTTTTCGGAAACAGGCCATTTCTCTACCGACACGACAATGCTCCGTGCCACAAAGCGAGGCGTGTACAGCAGTGGTTTGCGGACTCGGGGGTCGAAGAAATGGGTTGGCCGGCACAAAGTCCCGACCTCAATCCTATAGAGAGTCTGTGGGATGAATTGGAAAGACGCTTGCGGGCCAGATCACATCGGCCAACTTCTGTACTTGAACTGATTCTTGCTCTTCAGGAGGAATGGAGGAACATTCCGGAAAGTACCTACAAACATTTGGTGGAAAGTCTTCCCCGAAGGGTGGAAGCTGTGATTCATAAAATCGTGGCTAGAGCGCAAACGTGCATGTGTCCGGATATTTGTGATCATATAGTGTAAAATTCTATACGTAAGTTTTTAACAAATAACGAGGGTATGCTGAAAAGTAATGCCTCCTAGTTTTTTGTGTTCTGTTAATGCAGCTTGGCGTACCAGCTATCACACATTCTGCTCAGTTAGCTTTCTAATTTCATATATTTGTCACTAAAGATCTCAGAATGTTGACGCTCATGAAGCAACGTACTGTAATAGAGTTTTCAACTCCTGAAAATATGGCACCGGTAGACCTTCATGGGAGATTGAAGGCTGTTTATGGCGATCGATGTGCCCACATCACTACTTTGTGACACAGGTGTGGCAGGAGTTGTCATGAATTGATGAACTCTCAGCTTGTATAGCAATAACAAAAAACCAAAAAAACATTCCCACCTTTAGGCACCCCTTTTCATGTGACCACTCACATTTCACAATAACTACACTAGGTGACAAAACTATGAAGACACCCAAGAACTTACACTGGCACATTTTGTTAACATGTTTTATTTTTCGAATCAGATTTTTTTATATTAAAAAGAACATTTCAAATTGAAAATAAAGAAAAGAGAACTAAATTATGTTAATATATTAAAAATTCTGACGGCTGAAGATAAACGTGATGACAAAACTATGAAACCACCCCTTGTCATTGTTATTGGAACAGTCAAATTTGCATAAAATTTTTTACATGGCTATATAAGGTGCGTCCCATAAAGATAAGGCCACCTCAAGAATTGCTTG
>JAHWFO010062207.1:0-15141 GCA_023313115.1 Rhysida immarginata | reverse complement strand
ATATTGGCAATTTAAGCTAACGGGTTGAAGCAACATAGTACGACAACGTGAGTACTGTGTAATGCAAGTGTTACTCTAATAAATTCACTTATTTTATATGACATGCACATTTCTTTCATATGCACATCTTACAATTTTCACGCAGGGTTCCTCCTACCGCTCGCCAAATCGCCAAATGCTAAAAAAAAATCGGAAAATGCTAATCCGCGGAAAACTGGCTTCGCCAAAAAGCCCACGGCTATGGTAAAAAAGGAGACACGAAGAAACTCTCTCCTAGCATGCTCGCAGCAAAACTCGCCTCTGCCTACTGTGCTCAGTGGCCAGCGTTGCCACCTGGTGATAAAATTTTCTTCTGTGCTCTTCGCATATTTCCTCCAAAAAATCCTCCGCTTTATTATGTATTTATTTTTCTCTAAAAACTAAACAAAAACAGATGGAAAACCTCCAAAATGGCAACCCAGTCTGTGGCACCCGATGGCAGACGTCACGTGAATAACCGGCCTGGACCAGTCAGTTGCTCTGCCTGCCACTGGCTCACTTCGTTTCATTTTCCCGTGTTTTGTCAAGTTTCGTGTCTGTATTGTGTATGGCCAATTCGAAGCAACAGTCATTAACAGTTTGGCTAAAGCGGAAATATGATTCAGACCGAGCCGATAGCAGTTCAGGCTGCACCTCCACGTCTAAGAACGATAGGCCTAATGAAGATCCGAAATGTAAAAGACGGGCGTATGAAGAAAAGCGATTGTCTGGAGTGTCGTGGGAGTTGGTTCAGAAATGGAAGGATTGATACGCATGGCTAGAGGTCCGAGAGGAGAATTCGGATAAAAAATTTTACTGCAAGTTATGTGTGGCCTGCAAGCGAGACAATAAAATGACAAAAGGTAAGGATTAGCGGCAGTAAATCGATGCATTGCCCCCCATGCCACGAGTGCAATAAATATGTTCACATTCACGATTGTGACGATGCATTATGTTTTCCAATTTTCTACACCTTAATTTATAGGCGATCTTATAACAAAAGCCGATGTGTTGATGAAACACGAGAAGACCGATGACCACAAACATTCAGTGGAAGCTCGGCTTGAAAATAAAACTTCATTGTCTGGAGCTCAGGAATGGCTTGCAGCACAGCAAGCAGCAAATAAGAAGTCTGAAAAAGCTGTGATGTCAGCAATGCAGATTGTGTATCTACAGGTAAAAGAAAACATTGCTAACATGAAATTTGGAAAACTGAAGGACTTATGCATTGACTTGGGCGTTGATGCTTTAAAAGATCTAAACTGTGGGAAGCGTACTAATTATGAATCATGGAGAACTGTTTTGGACATGCAGGAAGCAATGGCGTTAGTTATCACAAAAGATATTGTTGACACACTTGCTAAATGTTCATGGTTTGCTGTTTGTATTGATGAGTCGACTGATGTATCGGTTGTGCTATGTCTGATTATATATTTTATTGTAGTAACTAATGGAAAAAGACTGGTGTTTTTTGCTGAACTGACAGAATTGAAGGAAGGATGTTGTGCAGAAGGCATTTATGCAGCTTTAAAAGCATGTCTGCACAAGTTTGGTGTTGATATGAGAAAATTAGCATCAATATGTACTGACGGTGCCAGTGTTATGACGGGGACCAGAAAAGGAGTAGCATCTTTAGTGACAGCTGAAGTGCCTTATGCACTGAGTGTTCATTGTATAGCGCACAGACTGGCCTTGGCTTCCTCTCAGGCAGCTGATAGTGTGCATTACCTACTGAAGTTTCAAGAGATAATGAATAAGGTGTACAAGTTCTTTGAAAACAGTTGTAAAAGAACTAGGGAGTTCAAGGAGATGCAGGAGGTTTTTTAAGAGAGCACTGTTAAATTTGTTCAAGTCTTTGGAAGCAGATGGACATCATTTCACAGGTCTCTGGCAGCAACGAAAACAAACTGGTCTGCTTTTGTCAGTTTTTTAATGTCAGACAAGTCTGCTGTTGGACAGGGACTACTTAAATGCATTACTGATTACAAATTTGTTGCTACGCTTGCTTTTTTGATTGATATTGTTCAAATATTGCATAAACTATGTTTGTGCTTTCAGTCTGAAAAACTGAACTTGAACAGTGTTATAGTTCAAGTGCAAGCATGTTACATGAAGTCAAAGAGATCCTTACTAGGAGAAGTGGAGCAACTTATGTCGAATTCCTAGAAAAGGTTCCCCTTACAGCTAGCAACAGCCCTGCAACAACATTTCGTTATGAATCTCATGATGTTAGAGACAGTCAAAAAATGAAACAGGAGACTGAGAAAAGTTTTGATCAGTATGGGAAACATCTGCTGTCAAATTTAGAAGACAGGCTCTCCGATTTTGTCCGCTTGGATAAATTTTTGTTCCTATTGCCGCTAAACATACCAAAAGTTATTGATGATACATTTGCAACCCATGGCAATGAGCAAATTAAGGAACTTGCCAAACATTTTTCCAACCACCCTCAACTGAGTCTGGTTGAAGCTCTACAAAGTGAGTGGAGAATTGTGAAGAAAATGTTGTCTACAAGATGTGGGAGAACAAGCACACTGACTGATGTTGTTGACTTTATGACTTTAAATAACTTGTTTGAAATGTATCCTTTGATGTATGACGTGTACACATATCTTCTGTGTATTCCATTGTCTACAGTGGATTGTGAACGAGGGTTCAGCCTTATGAACATTACAAAAACAGAACTTCGCAACAGGCTCACTATACCAAATCTAAGCAGGTTAATGATGATAAATATAACTGGACCAGAAAGGGTACATTTCAACTTTGAGAAAGCATTTCAGATCTGGTGTTCTCTGAAAGACAGGCGTATTATGGAATATTAAAATATCAAATATCATATGTGACTATGTTTTATGATTGTACCAATACCTGAAATAAAACTACTAAAATGCTCAAATTTTTAAAATTAATTCATTTATATGGATACATATTAATTGTATTGCCCTGTTTTGTACTATGTCACATCACTGCTACTTGCAATTGCGATTTGGCTCCAAGATCTTCTAGCAAATTAGCCAAAATGCTATAGTCCAGAAAATTCTAGGAGGAACCCTGTTCACGATGTGTGTATAATCAAAGGACCGTTATAATGTGTAACTAAAAATTTTATTTATGAAAAATGAACTAACAACAAACATATGAGGGTAGCCCAGAAAGTAATGCACCACAATGGTAAGAATGCGAAACTTGAGATATGCATTCTTTGAAGTTTTCGGAGTGCGCGCGCAAAGTTTCCGTTTCTTCCGACAGACAGCGTACGTGCAACAATGGAACAACATGGCGTCTGTAAGTGATGTATGCACGGTGGAGATATAGTTATCCTATGGAGCATCAGCAGACGACAGAAGTACGGTTAGTCGCTGGCCATCAGAAAGCGGTCCGGCGGAGCTCCAAGATTTGCCACGGTCGGGGCGGCCATCCTCGGCTGTCACACCTGACAAGATGCAGCGCTATAGTATACCTGGTTTTAGGATAGTTAACTTTTTTTATTACTTAAAAACAAAAGGGCGAGGGTAGCCTACCAGAAGAATGTCATTCGTGGAAGACATTTTGAGGATGACGAAGAGGTGATTCGCACAGTGAAGACATGGCTGCGTGAACAGAACAAGCAGTGGTACCGACAAGGCATACACGCCCTTGTGTCTCGCTGGAGGAAGGCCATAGAAGGGGACGGAGATTATGTGGAAAAATAGGGAGTGTAGAAGAAACATCATTCTTTCGTGTGTAGAGTTACATTGTGTTCAATAAATAATTGTTGCAGAAAAAAATTGTGGTGCATTATTTTCTGGGTTACCCTCGTATGATACAAAACTTTACAAGTTAAAAGTTAATGGGTATTTATTTCCACTAGTTAAGTTATTAAATTAGAAGAACATCCAAATGCATAAAAATTTAAAATTCGAATGTCAAATACATGTTCATTATCGAGTACACGATTTTCAATCTGTTTTTATTAAAAAAAAAAAAAAAAGTGATGTAATTTGGCAGTAAATTATTTAATTCCACGATTTTATAATTAATTAATTATATAGGAAATCTCACAGGCAATAATTATTGAAATGTTGCAGATGTAAACTACACATAGTTGAACATGTATGATATAGCTTTATTATAGTCTTTGTTTCAGATAGGAACGTTGGAATAACCAAACAAGTGAGCTAATTTGTTGTATTGTGTAGGTAAACGAATGCAGATGATGAAATGGAGGCCAAGGATGGAAAAGAACTAGAAATGCTTTTCCTACCTGGAACAAAAGCTATACTATGTTATATTATACTCATTCATCTATGAATATTCTCCATCTGCAATATTATAATATTCCCTATGCGACCAGATCTTTGAGACACCCTGTGTATTTTGAAAATATTTATATTTTGATCCTTTGATCGATTCCAAATTTTGTAGATTTTTTTAAATAAAATTTATTTTAATATTCCTTTACTGAATTTTAAATTTGTAAATATGTGAAACATTTGATCGTTTATTTGCTTTTAAGGAAAAAAATAAAAGGCTATTCTCATTTTTCTAAATGGTATCAGTAATTTTTTCAATATTTCATTGTTGTGTGTGTATTTATGTTCTCCGTTTTTTTAATTGCTCCCAATATTTTTTTATAATTACTCATTTTGGGTGATATTTCTGTTTTTGGATATAAAAATAATTATTTAATGTAAATTTATCAATTATAAAGGCTTAATTTTTTTTTGGGGGGGGGTTTCAAAATGAATGAATTTTGTAGTTCTTGTTTTATTGGATCGCTATAACAAATCTATCGCGAAAAGGTGGGGATTCATCGAATAGAAGGAAATTTCATTCTAAATTATTATGCTCGAAGTTGAAAACAGGCTCACTATATCGCGTCTCTCGGTCGATGTGATGATTGGCGTAGTCGTAGTCTTCAATCGTGGTGGCCAGTCGCACGTAAGGGACGCAATTTTTATGTAGTCATCGGAACACGCTCGAATAATCAGTTTCTTGAGGTACAGAATTTTTTTTTCTTTTTTCCTTACGTGAGAAATTCTTCTCCTACATTTAATTTAATTTAAAACCCAACACAAAAATTAAAAAAAATAAATAAAAGTTTTAATTAACAGAGACCAATCATTATATTTAAAATTATTAAAACAACCCTCCCCCTACGGTTCAAAACTTAACTGAGTTTGCATAACAATAAAATGGAAGTATACCAATGTATCGTCTCTATTAATTATTCATTATTTATTTATTTATAGGTAAGAAATTACAATAATACCAGAACCATGGCCAATATGGTCAAAAGACCGACTAGTTAGGTTCCCGGGCGGCACAGAAATAGCATAAATAATAAATTATAACAGCCATAATTAAATGAAAACGAATAAAAATAACTTAATAAAAAAAATATAAAAATAACAATAAACAACAAAAAATATAAGGAAATAACAAATTATGGTTAATATGGTTTCTCATTGTTTGTTTTTCTTTTTTTTTTTTTTGTACTCATCCAACTGTTTGTAACCAGATGTATGATTGTTGATATTATGCTATTTTCATTGAATTACAGTCCAATTGGCTATTTCTGCTCCCCCGGGATCTTACTTGTCGATTTATAACCATACCGGACCCCGTGGGGAACAGTCTTGTTTTCTTGTATTAAATAAATAAAATCTTGTAAACATTCCAAGGAGGAGCTTAGCAGTGAAGCAGAAATACATTTATACGTTTATTAAAAAGAAATTTATCCCCCCCCGCTTCCCGAATAGGATAAGGCAAGTCATCTATTTTTACCCCTTTATCTGCACTTTTTATCTCTCCCCAAATTTTTTTTAATCAGTAAATTGATTTTCTCGAATGTAACATGTAAAAAATGTAAAAGACCTCGTATCTTCTTTTCCTTTCTTATCATTTCCGAACGTATGATATATCACGTGCCATATGTTGCCATATTCTAAGGACCAAGTGACTGCCAACCACGCAAATCCGATCCCACTGGAACAATTGGGCCTAAACTTCATAGTAATGTAGATCTAGCCTAGAGGAATCTGGATACTGGATTTTACGCTTTTACGTATCTAAATAGCACAGAAATGTTGCCCTCTCTGAATCCCACCCCCGTAATTCCGACTCCCGTATACCAATCAAAAACAAACTAAATAGTGCAAATAGATATGCCCATAATAAGCTATATTCAGAATTTCAACCTTCTACCTCAAAAAAATGTAGAAATTATGAAGGGGACGGACTGACCTTATAAACCCAATAAATAGCTCCATTCTTATTCTACTTATGAGGGTCAGTCAAATGAAAACCGGAAATATTTTTTTACAGCTCCTTTATTACAGACAGAGTTGGTACACTATTTTTCAATGTAGTCCCCATCTTTTCGATGCATTGCCGCCACCGAGTCGGGAAGACATGGATACCTCGGAAAAAAAATCTTCATATAATGGAGATCTTGCTTATAGGAATCTGCAAATCGAATTTCACTCCTTTATATGCATAAATACACCTAGATCTTTTGGTGCCCTCTAATCTTCACCCCCAAAACTCCGACCTTAGTGGGCTAATCAAAACCAAACTAAATAGTGAAGATGCACATGCCCACAGCAAGCTACATTCTGAATTTCAACCTTCTACCTCAAAAAATGTAGAAATGATGAAGGGTGTTTCAAATCGTGTGTAAAATAAAACCAATAAGTAGCTCCATTTTTCCGCTACTTAATAAGCTTTAGATTATGAGCACTTGAGCAATCGTGCGTCGACAAAGCGATTTCATGTGCGCGCGCCGATGTCAATAATGCTTAAAGGATGATCAGAAGGTAACAATATATTCCTTCTTGAAAAATCGATTGTTATATGACATGCCAGTATCTTTGAATTCTTTACACTCACTGCTTTATCACGTGAATTCGACTTGAAGGGGTCCACGAAAAATTCTGAAAAGTTGATACGGCCGAGCTAAGACTTTGATGGTCATATTTCTGAAAACAGAATTTGAAAAAGTTATTCCTTTATTAAGTTATCGTGCAAACGGCGGACGGACAGCCGGATAAACGTACAGACGAAGGGCGCATTCTTATAAGTAGCTTTTATGCTAAAGCTCCTAATAAATAAATAAATTGTTAGTATTAAATGAGCCGTTCAGTGCATAAATCAATTAACTCCACCTTTTGAAAAATCTTAAATTTAAGTGTCAAAGCACTTGATATAGTCATAACTTTATATATTTGTAATAACTTTCCTGAATAATAAAGATTAACACCATTAAATGACAAAATATTTTTGGCCATTGAATAATAAATAATCACAGTCTAATTGCCATAGGATCAAGCACTTGTGAAGTCAATTTTGCCAGTGGTTTTAAAGAAATAAATATTATACCGTTCTAATCAAGATGAGTGAGACTAATAACAATGTGGATGTGGAAAACAGTGAATCATCTGATGGTTCTTCAATACGATTTATCAACAGAAAGTCTGGCTCAAGAAAACGTTTATGGTTTTCTTCGGATTCTTCTAATTGCAACAGTACAAATATTGCAACAAACACATTGATTGGGAGGAAAAGAAGTCGTAATCCTGATAATTGGGCACGAAATTTACAAAAGCATAAAAGAACAAAAGGTTTGGCATACAAGAATAGAGGAGGAAATTTAATACCTGCAAAAACATATGTCGATATAAAATGCAGATGCCGTCAGAAGTGCAACCAAAAAATTCTTTCGGATGAGAGAGAGCTGCCATGAAGGCATTTTATAGTTTACATAGTCAACTTGACTAAAATATTTTCTTAAGAGGTTGTATTAAAGCTAAAGAAATAAGAAGAAGGCGCCCCACGAATAAAACTAAAGAACGAAGATCACATTCTTTTACATATTACTTTCGAAAAGACAGACATGATATTCCCGTTTACAATATAATCAAAACATGTAAAAAGAAAGCGCCATTTAATAATCCAAATGACCCACCTAGATTTTTTTTTCAACAAAACCTTTAGAAAATTCAATCATTAACAGAAAAGTAGTGTCCGACCGAATATTCGGTTTTTCTTTCGGTTTTCGGTACTTTCGGCCTTTTTTGACATACGGTCAAATTTCGGTTTCGGCTGACAGTATGTTGCATCTTTCGGTACAAACCGAAAGTTTTGCACGTGTCTTAGTCTTCACGATCACGTGCTCAAAACGTGTCGGAGACTGAGCAATAACACAAAATAAACCAGCTCTCCACCGTATTAGTCTACTGATGTGACTATCTGAGTAAAATGTTAATACCTATTCTCAAACGTTATGAATATGAAGTCATTTACTATGAATATGAAGGCCATTTACTATTATTTTGAAGGCTAAATATATATTATAAGCCGTTCTAATATATCGCATCTCGATATCTAAATAAGTTCGTTTTTTCGGCTTCGGTTTCGGTTTTTCGGTTTCGGCTTCGGCCGAAAGATAAATTCGCTTTCGGTCGGACACTACAGAAAAGTAACCGTTACAGGGTTTCCAGTAAATTGGCTTAAAATACGCTGGATAAAGTTAGAAAGGTCCAAACCCCACCTCATACAATTCAAGTGTGACTAGGGGAAACAAGATAAGAGGAAAAAGGTTTTATCAAACCAAGCTTTTATAATGTTTTATTTAGTGGCAACAATACAGCTTAATT
The DNA here is from genome assembly GCA_023313115.1 of Rhysida immarginata. Classification (NCBI taxonomy): domain Eukaryota; kingdom Metazoa; phylum Arthropoda; class Chilopoda; order Scolopendromorpha; family Scolopendridae; genus Rhysida; species Rhysida immarginata. The sequence goes on along the minus strand of JAHWFO010062207.1, from coordinate 6,484 downwards.
TTGCAACAATAAACAATAGATACATTTACCTCTCGCCATAACGAAATGTCCAATTGTTACAACAATCAATTCGTAGTAATGAGTTAGTACCATTAGAACACGAACCAATGAACCGATTAGAAATTTTTTTTCTTTATCATAAATTGTCATCGATTCTGCATAAGTATGTCAAATTGCAGCTCTCTAGCTTGTCGGAAAGTTGGTTTAATATTGATTACAAGATTTGACCTAAACAAACTAACACAGCAAAGTTATAAAAAGCTTATAATTATAAAAAGGAGAGACATGATAGACCTGCTAAAATTCATTCCTCCTATTCATTAATTTTCATTTTTATGGAAAATCTGTAATAAAAATATATAATAACTTCTTCTGTAATAAAAAACTTAAAAAATTTAAACACTAAATTTAACTTTAATACTTTTTTCAGTTGCCAAATCGATTAACTCCACCAGTCATATAAAAATTGTAACATTACTGACGATTATTTTTTGGCTATTCTTTCTTATTAATTTTATATACCGTTAGATGAAATCTATATCTGTATTTATGCATTCTACAATCTATATTTGAATTTATATTATAAAGGGAATTTTAAAAAACAATTACATTATTTCATCACATTTCTCAGCTTTTTGTTTTATAGAGTTAATCGATTTGTGCACTGAACGGCTCAAATGTATTAAAAAAAGAGTAATAATTTAAGCTTATTTTTAAATAATTTGCTTGACGGTAAATTACGATTAGTTTCTGGCAAATTAGACTACCATCTGACACCGATATAAGAGACGCAATTTCTTTGTGTTGGGTTTTAAATTAAATTAAATATAGGAGAAAAACTTCTCGCGTACATAAAAACTTCCCAATGTTAATATCAATTATTAAATTTATTTTTTTACTCTCTAAATTTTATATGCCATGCTTCCGATGCCCCAAACTTTGCGGCCACTGATCTGCACGATACTGCATCAGTGTTCTCCACACTTTTGGAGATTAAGATTTTGACTTTAGCAGCGGATGCTAGAATTTTTATGCCTCCTTGCAATTTTCAAATTGTTAGAATAACATAAATTTTTGACCCTTGTAAAAAAAAAAAATAATAATAATAAAAAAAAAAAATAAAAATAAAAAAATAGCTACACTGCTTTGCAATGAAATTGCCCCACCAACAGGAGTTATCCGACCTTATCAATATTTAGTGGGGGGGGGGGGGTCGTCTACCTCCGACTAGTAAACGATTAGATGTATGCTCATGGGACATGACCATTTAGGTGGATACAGGGTGTCCGGGTGCCTGTATAGGCTCATCAGTTGACATCTGTGCGAGACGTTCCATGCAGTAGAGAGAAAGCAACTACCTCGTGAACGTACAGTACTGTAATCCGCACAACGGTCTCAATGCCGCGACGACAACAATAGAGAGGTTCACGCAATTAACGGACTTTGAACCGAGGTCGGATTATTGGCCTCTCCGAGGCTGGATGGTCAACCAGACGGATTGCTGTCCATGTATCGCAAGACCGTAGCCTACGAGAAAATCGTAGGCTACGCGCGAGACGCAGGGACGGTAGGCCGATGTTGGAGGCAATGGCGAGAGGAAGGCACACATACCAGAAGACCAGGCTCTGGGGCCCGGAAAGCACGTCAGCTCGTACCGTAAGCGAATACTGCGAACAGCGCTAGCGGACAGAACCATCACCCTGCGACAACTGCGCAACAACATCACTATTCCCGTTACTGCTCCAGTGTCAATAGCGACAATAGCACGCCGGTTGCACGCCGCGACAATGTCTGCCAGGCGTCCATTGTTGTGTCTTCCTTTGATACCTGAGCACCGCACGATACGACTGCAATGGTGTCGTGAACGAGTGGGCTGGCGAATGGAATGGCGCCCGGTGGTCTTCAGCGACAAATCCAGCTTTTGTTTGGACACCAACGACAGACGCGGACGAGTGTGGCGCAGACCATTGGAACGTGCCAATGAACAATGCATCCGGTATTGCCATCGTGGACCAAACCCGGGATCATGGTCTGGGGTGCCATCGGCTACGATACCAGAACGCCTTTAGTCAGAGATTCTGCAGCCCGTATTACTGCCCTTTCTGCACACCATATCCGGCGCAGTCTTTCAGCAGGATAACGCCAGACCGCACAAGGCAAACATGAGCATGGCATGTCTGCATAATGTCAACTGCCTGCCATGGCCCGCGAGGTCCCCAGACCTATCGCCAATTGAGCTCGTGTGGGGCATGGTGGGACGTCGTTTACGATCACCCCGCAATCTCCATGAACTGACACAGCAGGTTCACCAGGCCTGGGCAGACGTACCCCAAGATGACATTCGCCACCTGTATGATCACCTACACCTGCGGCTGGAACAATGCATCGCCGCTAGAGATGGTGCCATAATCTACTGATGCCGCTTTCCGTTGGGACACCCTGTACAAACGAGTGCACGTCTTGGCTCCATAACGTGATGTATCTCTTGCTCTATACCTAGTTTTGGCTCATTCCGATAACTCCTTGTGGGTGGGGCAATTTCATTGCAAAGCGTTGTATATTATACGATCCTATGAATATTGTTGTCTGAATATGGAAAACTTTTATACACGTGAATAATTTTCCGGAAAAACGGCACAAAAGTAAACAATATGTGTACAAATAGGACAAAAAACAGTAAAAGGACAAAATAAGTATGTGGATAATAGTAAATAAAAAATAAAAAAAACTCTTTCACCACAACAAAAAAAAGAGTTTTTTATTTCTTTTATTTTATACACGTATTCGAAATAATTCTTGCTTCGACGTTATTACACACTTTTATTGAACTTCACTTTTGTGTGTTTGTGCGCATATTCTGTAATCAATATTTTGCCCACTTCCTACAGCTCTGCAAGTTTCCCCAACGGCCTCTTATCGATGACAATGCATGTTTCAATCGTTAGTTTCACTAGTCTTCCATTTATTCGTAAATTATTTAATATTTAAGTTTAATATGTATACAGTGAATCATGACGTAACGACTGCCTGTATTGTTGTTTATTGTCTTATGTAATTGTTGTTAATTTGATCATCAATGTTAGCAAATTTGTCGATTGTGGAGAGCATTGTTTATGATTAGCCAGCGTAATATATTGTAAACACTTTCCCGAAATCAGACCACATATATAGTAAATAGATCGCTAAAACCCGCCTCTTCGATGAAGCCAAGCACGCCATATTGCTTCACTACAAAGATTATTCTGTACGCGTTCTTATGATTTTATGAAAAAATTTTCCAACTATTTTAAATTATAGCCGCTAGAAATTATGTTTAGATAGGGCTACTCTGCAATTGGACTTAGAGATCAGTTTGTAATTTTTGTTTAATATCATGTTATTTAAATTTCAATTAAATTAATTATGTATTTCTTATATCCATCAGTTATTCGTTTTTTTTTTGTTTTTTTTCACCTACAGGATTATTGATAATCTTGCTTTCTTGACTATATTTTTTAGACTATGAATATTTAACCTGAATCGTTTCAAATAATATTTAAAATATATATTTAAAAAGGCTTTAAAAAGAGACTTTTTTTTTAATAGTGCAAGTAACAGGCTAACAAAAAACACCAGTAACTTTTGACGCATACAAAAAGACCCATGACTTTTGGAATTGAGTGTAAATAAAATAAATATTCACAAATAATGACATTTAAGTAGAAGTGGTGTAAAAATAACTATAAATTTTTAAAGATGGTCAATCTATTATAAACTGATCTATGAACAATTTTTCCATTATTTAATGCCTTTACTTCGTATTGAATCTTTATGTTCAAGTATGTTTGTAATATGGCTTGAAAAATGTAGTGAGGTAAGATGACGGAAAGTAGCATCACTAGCAACAATGCTAAACCTCAAGCTCTGGCGTTCTATTTACTATATATCTGTGGATCAGACGTAGCCGAAGATTTCTAAGGTTTTTGATTTTGTAGTTATCGTATAAAAACTTTATCTTTTTTTTTAAATAAAGACTAAAAATAATAAAATAAAATATATAAAATAAAAATTTTAAAGCACACACTTTCACCTTAAAAAGTGCAGTAAAAAGTAAAAAATCTAATTAAAAAAAAAAAAAGTTAAAGTGTGGTGGTGGTATTATTTTATTATGTAGTATTTTCCTTTTTAAAATTTAATATTAAACACGCCATCACACTTTTACCTTTTTTTTAAAATTAGATTTTTTACTTTTTACTGCACTTTTTAAGGTGAAAGTGTGTGCTTTAAAATTTTTATTTTATATATTTTATTTTATTATTTTTAGTCTTTATTTAAAAAAAAAGAAAGTTTTTATATGATAACTACAAAATCAAAAACCTTAGAAATGGTGGCCTCTCTAGGTGGCGTTGATCCTACTCAAACATGCCCTTAAAAAATCTTTTCACTTGCCCATCCATGCTATCAAACACATTACCATATTCTTAATTTCACATTTAAATTCTTCAGAACACGTTTTAAGTTCGTTTTGATAATGATAGATTGCCAGTATCAACTGCTTGAACTCGAACTGTGCGAACATAGGAAAATGTACCCAGAATGGCACTAACTCCAATAGAGCTCACCTGAGTGATGTTATCTTCAAAAAGTGACTTGAAAGCGAAATGCTTTTCCATTTTTTAAAAATTGTTTACGTAGTTATTAATTAGTTTTCAATTAAAGTGTTAAGTTTTAAGTTATTATTCGTCTGCCAAACCCTTTATTATTTTTCCATTAGTGGGAGGTTTCGAACACAAGCAACTAAGATAACTTTGAATAGTTTCAGTTTCTTTTTCAACGGGGCTTCGTTTTTAGTTCATTTTAGCACTAATGAGTCATTTAGCACATCCTTCAGGTTAAGCCCCATTTAGTCGTCCTCCCATTTGATCGCCTGTTCTTTATTCAGCCCATAGGGCCTTGATGAGCCACGGTAATAAAATGTATTTTTCTGCATGTGTTACTTAATTACATGTTGATGCCTTATTAATAGAGGTGTGCGATGGTTTAAAAACCACCATCGGTGGCACCATCGATGGTATGAACCATCATCGAAACACAGGGGTACAGGAATACCATCGATGGTTCTTTTAATTTTTTTATCTCAATAAGATAGCATAAAATCACATAGATAAAGCTTAGACTACAACAGGCATTTTATTACTGATAATTTGACAAATGTAAAAATTGGGTTTAAAATCGAAAATCGCGACTAGATTTTTTTGCTCAGAATTTCACCCTCTACATATCCTTAAATTTGTGAAACGTCGTCCATTTACACGCTGTATAAATATTTAATGATGCTATGAAATCAATGACGTCTAAATATATTGAACAAACAAGCAACTAAAGCCGTCGAAAACATGTTAAATATTACCTAATACTTACTGTTTTTTTAATGCCAGCATTATTATTTGTTTCTGCAAATTCTTTAGAAAATTCTCTATCTTTGTATGCAGAATTTTCACTTAAATTTTAGCAGAACAATCCTTCATATTTTATTCGGATATCTGACAGAAATCTATTAAAAACATTTATAAAATTTATGATATTAATAATAATAATAATAATAATAATAATAATATTACTTATTCCAGGAAAGTCACTAATTATTTGTTTGATTACACCCTGATGACTTATAAACTCCAACGGCGTACCTCTATTAGAGATCTGGGTGTTATCTTTAATTCGAGCTTTACTTTCACCGACCATCTGGATTTTTTGTTGCTCGAAACCAGTAAGCGCATTGGCATTATTAAACGTCTGGCGAACTTTTTTAAAAGACAAAAGACGTTTATCAATTTGTATAAATTAATTATTATACCTAAAATTCTATACGCTTCCTGGATTTGGTTCTCCGGTAACACTCAGCAGTTTGAGCTATTACAAGCGAAATTATGCAGCTATCAACAATTTCTTTCTCATCTGAAACAAACTACGGACTCTCCCTCACTGGTTCCTTCATTTCATTTGCAGTCTATTCTTGGTAAAGTTTTTTAAAATATTTTGCTAAGGATCATGAGTGGTAGACTGTCAGCGCCTCAAACCCTTGCCCTAATAGGGTCACAGATCCCTACTTCTAGTAGGTCTCATCGGCCCTTGTTTTTTTTGGGTGCTAGACGGACCAAAGCGATGGACCACGATCCTGCCTATAAATTGATTAACACTGTTAACAAGAACTTCTCTCAGTCGGATATTTTTAATGACAAACGCAGTGCCCTCTTTAGGCAATAGCGGACAGCTATTACTATGTCATTTTTTTCTTTTTCTTTTTTTTTTTTTTTTTTACTAATTTCTTGTCTGACTCGGCCTGGCGTTTGGCCTTGTTTTTATCTATCTATTTATCTATTTATTTATTTATTTATTTATTTATTATCATTAAAATAATCATTCATGTTATCTTCTTTTTTCTTTTTATTAGTCTATTTTATATGTATCATTAACCCCGTTTTGGGCTTCGGCCTGTTGGGGG
>JAHWFO010062206.1:0-11518 GCA_023313115.1 Rhysida immarginata | reverse complement strand
ACTGCTGAAAATAAAACTTATCATAACATCTGCATTCATATAACACGCCGAAATCGAGCATTACACAGGTAGATTTCAATGTCAGTTTAAACGATATGCAGAATTCAATTATTTTTATACCTGTTGGCTCTTTATCGGTAACTAAAATTCCGAACTATCTATCGCTACATTTCAAGCTCTAGGGCAGCGCCATCTTGCAACGCACTAAACGACTCTACTCCTAACCTAGGGTCATTTAGTGCGCGCACGAAACGCCCGGTAGTGCGCGCACTGGCGATGACGAACACGACCGGGTTCCATGACGAACACGTTAGTGCGTTTAGTGGACGCACAAAGACGTTTAGTGCGCGATGTCGAACTCGCCCTTAATGTCGGCATTTCGCTCAGCCGGAATTCACTGTACTTGGCGATTCACGATTAGTTGAAGGTGTTATGATGTCTTAGAATGCTGTCTATCGCTACTGGGCAGCACACAGCAATGAGTGCGTTGATAGAACCATGGCCGCCGCTGAAGAAATAAGGAGTTGCGCTCGTTCATTAAAATGAGATGACTGTAGTTATTTACACATTTAAATAATAAATGTATAAAAGTTCTATGTAAATAACAAATTTATAAATTGAAGATGGCTATGTAAATAATAAAATTACTAGCTAAATTACTATTTAAAATTACTACTTTGAGAAAGGTTTGAAATGAGCCACTTTTTACATGGGCTTGAACTCTCAGATATTCCGCGGGCTTTCTGAGAAGCGGGTTTTCTGAGAACATTTTTACAGGAATGGTGTTTTTTTTTATTCTGCGGATTATCTGGGAGGCGGGCTATCCGCGTGAAATTACGGTACATTTATTGAAGACACCAAAATAGATCAATCTGACAAAAGTCATTTGATAATCACATCATATCGCAAACAGCCATAAATATGCCTTCAGGATTTGGAATCATTCAATTTCAAAATTTAGCATTATTTCAGCTAGAGTATGTGATGATAAATGTTTTAGATGGTAAAACTTATTTAGTGTCATCAAGGAATAGACAGCGATAATAGAAATATAGGACTTTTGCATTGTTTGATTTTGTTCAATTTCATGCAAAATGGTATTTATTTATATTATTTTTATTAGTAATAAATGTAATATGTTACTATATGTTCAAAATACTAAATATATTTTCCCATTATTTCATCACCGGTCGAGTCGCAACATTTTGCTCTCAAAACCGAAGTTATAATGATTAATTAATAAACAATCGATATATATATATATCTATTTTTAATGTTGGTTTTCTTCATTCATTTAGACATAATTGAACATGGATACATGTGTTTTTAAGTAAATTAAAAAAAGAACTTTTCAGGCGTCACAGCTTTAATGTTGAGCACGTGTAAAAAATTGAATTGATATCAAACAGTAGCTTGACTTTAAAATTAAATTATTTTTAATTACAACTAACAATTTGGAGCTTTAAATTTTTCGCTTTTCTTTATTTTTACCTTTTAATCTACAGTAAAAAATTAATTCCTTACAAAAGCAATGAATTTATTTCTGAAACTTTTTTTAAATAGATCAAAATATCTTCTAAACGAATAAAAAATACATTATAAGGATAAAAAATTAACATAACTATCCTTATTAACATAACTATCCTTTAAAATCCAGGAAAAAATGTTTAAGAGCCCAATTCAAGACGTTTTGCATTAGGCCCGCCGCAAATACACTTCGTCGCGGCGACATGTGTCGTGCCATGGGCACTGCGCATGCGTCGGCGTCGCTCCTTGTCGCCCGAGCGTGACCTCGTTTTTGCCCTTGGTCGCCAGCGACGGAAAAAAACTGGTTTTCAGGCGACGTCGCCTCTATTGAGCTGAATTCAATTGGAAGCGACAAGCGACCAGCGACAACATCGTCGATAGCCAATCAGAACATCTAATTCCTCCATAGGGGAAACAAGTGAAAAAATACAGTGGATGACAGAGAAATGATAGATATTGTTAAGAATAATTATGCAGAAACTGGATATGAAACATTTTGACACTCCATTGTTCCATTTTGTCATTATTATAATTGATGACACTCCATTATTATCATTATTATTATTATCATTATTATTATTATTATTATTATTATTATTAATCGTGTTAAATTTCAGTTTATTTTCTTACCTAAAAAATAATTTTTATTTCGAAACAGTTATCTAATTATTTATTAAGTACTTTTATATTTAAGTAATTTTGTAGTGTTGTTTTAATATTTTTTATGATAAAGAAATTCTAAATATTCCTTGATTTTATCTTTATTTTTTGTTAATGTTTCATATCCAGTGATGTTTTAAACATTATATGATATAACTGATATTATAATGAATAATAGTTATTAAATAAAAATGAAAAATAAATAATAATTAACAAAATAATTAATAAATAATAAATAAAATCAAAATAAAACTAGAAATATAAAATAAAATAAAAAGCTGACGTTTCGGATAGGGAATTATCAAAGCAAAAAGGATAATTCTCTAAAAGCAATTAAAATATTAGAGAATTATCCTGAAGTCTCAGGTTTTTTGTGTCTCGTCCTTTTCTCTTATAAATATCCGTTCATATTATTATGAACAAATAAATTCATGTAATAGTATATACGATTCATCTTAAATTAGCCTGAGAAGCTAAACGTTCGTAAAAATCCTCTTATTTGCAAGGGTATCGTAAAATACGGATTTATTATTTAAACAACACTATAAAAAATATTAAAACAACCCTACAAAAATACTTAAATGTGAAAGAACTTAGATAATACTTAAATTACATCATAATTTATTCATAAAATTAATGAAAGGCACAATATTTGGTTTCAATATTTTCATAATTGAATTTTGGATGTTAGCTTATATTTTCTAAGCACCTGTATAGTCTGCACCTGTTTTGTTTTCTGAATTAGTTATTAATTATGATTTAAAAAATGAGATATAAATAAAAACATTAGTTGAAAATAATTAAACCATTACTAACATCAGTTCACAGGACCAAGGGCATGAATATTTCACTATCGCATTTATTTATTTAAATAGTTATCATTAGGTATATACCATAGGAGAAAAGACGGGTGAGCTGGCGACACTCTTGTATTTGCGGCGGGAAAGAGCTGGCGACAAGCGACAAAGAGCGACAACTGACGTCAGGAGTGTGACCTTGACGAACCCCCCACTGCAGACGGCAACGAGCGACGAGCCGTCGCTAGCGTCCAGGTCGCTCCTAATTTTTATTTGCGGCGGGCCTTAATCTGCTATGGCATTTTAGTCTGCGGTGTACTGTACTGCTATGGCGCTGCAATCGTTTTGATGAGTCATCCTTTTTCCCTTCGCTTAGCATTGATTGTCCCATCTGTGTAATCGTTAATCTGTGGCTCAACGCATTCGCCACATGGATTTACACTTTCGTGCACACTTTTGGCAAACGTTCATGATTTTCACCGAAATTCACCCAAATTGGCGGATTTACACATTCGTGCACACTTTTTGCCAAACTTTCAAGATTTGCACCGACATGCACCCATATAGGTGTATTCACACTTTCTTGCAAACTTTTGACAATCGTCCATGATTTCACTGAAAGTCACCCAAATGGATGGATTTACACGACGAACGAAATACAGCCTCTCCCACAGGTACTCAGCAAACGCCAGTAACGCTCGAAGATTTATCACGCTCAGTGCTCGTACTAACGCAAATTATATCGAATTCGTTAATAATGACGCAAGATCCATCTACATCCATCCAAGTGCACATATTATCTGACCCAAGGTCTATAAAAGACCTTGATCTGACCTGCAAAGCAGCGTGCCCGATTTTTATGGAACTGAAGAAAAAAGTGACAAACGATGGCTCGAAAATTTGAAAAAAAACAGCGCTCAATCTAAGGCCTGCCGCAAATACACTTCGTCGCGGCTACATGGGTCGCGCCATGGGCACTGCGCATGCGTCGGCGTCGCTCCTTATCGCTCGAGCATGACCTCGTTTTTGCCCTTGGTCGCCGGCGACGGAAAAAACTGGTTTTCAGGCGACGTCGCCTCTATTGAGCTGAATTGAATTGGAAGCGACAAGCGACCAGCGACAACATCGCCGATAGCCAATCAAAACATCTAATTCCTCCATAGGGGAAACCACTGAAAAAATACAGTGGATGACAGAGAAATGATAGATATTGTTAAGAATAATTATGCAGAAACTGGATATGAAACATTTTGACACTCCATTGTTCCATTTTGCCATTATTATAATTGATGACACTTCATTATTATTATTATAATTGTCATTGTTTGGGGAAACCAAACTCGGATCAAGTCCGGAAGCCAATCCCAGAGGCGGACCCAAAAGAGGGCCAAAGGCCAAGGGACTCAAATGCGAGGGAGGGAAAGTTATCCACTCGTGGGAGTATTGATGTTTGAGTGTAGGAATTTCCTTACTATGTGACATGTGTTTAGAATTGTGGCTTTCTGTAAGGTTTTGTATAAGTGTGGGTTTAAATTTAGTGTTGACAGGCTTTTGTGTAGCGAGTGTGGAATAACCCCAGTGGCGGAAAGAATGATAGGAACAATGTGTACTCTGTTAACTCCCCAAAGGCGTTTTATTTCGTGTGCAAGATCCGTATATTTAGTGATTTTGTCAGTGTATGTCTTTTGTAAATTGTGTGTGTTGGGGATGGAGATATCAATCATGTAAGTCACTTTGTTTTGCTTATCTACTAGTGTAATGTCTGGTCTGTTATGAGGGATAGTTTTGTCAGTGATTATAGCTCTGTCAAAATATAGTTTATGTGTGGTGTTCTCTAAGACAGTGTCGGGGATATATTTATAGTAAGGAGTGTGAATGTCCCTTAGCTTGTGTATCTTAGCTAGATGTTGATGTATGATGTTGGCTACCTGGTTATGTCTGTGCAAATAATCTGTCTGCGTGAGTATTTTGCAACTGGATATGACGTGTTGGATGGTTTCCTCTGCGATATGGCATTTCCTGCAAGACCCGTCAGTCGATTCTTTGATAATATGTTTTCTGTAGCTTTTAGTGTTAATAACCTGGTCTTGTATGGCAATCATGGTTCCTTCAGTTTCCCCAAAGAGACTCCCTTCACTCAACAAAAAGTTCGACGTTTTTTTGTCGACGTGTGGCTGGTTGAGGTCAGAAGGATGTCTACCGTGGAGTTGCTTTCCGAGCCACGATTGAAGTTTAGTGCATGTTGTAGGAATGTTATGGGTGTTCTGCATGCTGTTCAGATTCAGAGGTGTGTATTTTGTATCAGCCATGCAGACTGCTTTGTGTAATGGTGATGTGTGTTGTTTAGAGTGAAAGAATTCTCTGAGTGACTGAGTCTGTTTCTGGTGTAGATCTGTTATGTCAATAAGACCTCTGCCTCCCTCTGAACGAGGCAGGGTGAGTCTTTCAATAGCTGCGTGTGGATGGTGCTTTCTGTGCTTTGTAAGCAGTTTACGTTGTTTCCTTTCAAGTCCCTCAAGATCTGTGTGTGTCCACTGTATGACTCCAAAGGAGTAGGAGAGTATTGGCGTGGCATAAGCATTGATGGCCTTGATTAAATTTCTGGAATTTAAGTGCGTTTTAAGTATTGTCTCTAGCCTATGAAGATATTGTTTAGTGAGTGTATTCTTTATGTGTTTGTGCTCCAGAAGCTTGGCTTCCTTAAATCCTAGATATTTGTAAAATTCGTCATTTTCCATAGCAGCAATGTGATCTGGTTCATCTAACGTGAAGCCCCCTTCCCTGAGTACTCCATTTTCAATGTGAATGGTTTTGCATTTGTCCAACCCAAACTGCATGTGTATGTCTTTTGAAAAGGTTTGTGTAATGTCAAGTAATTGGTGCAATTGTGTTTGTGTGGAGGCGTAGATTTTCATGTCGTCCATGTAGAGTAAGTGTGAGAGCGTGTAGTGGCAGCTTTTATTATGCTTAATTGTGTAGCCGTAAGTTGTGCTATTCAGTCTGTTGGAAAGTGCATTTAGTGCAAGACAAAACCAGAGTGGGCTCAGTGAGTCACCCTGGAAGATGCCCCGGTTTATCTGTATTTTGTCAGTCGTGATGGTTTCACTGTTGAGTGTGAGGTGTAGTGTAGTTCTCCAATGCAGCATTGTACTTTCTAAAAAAGTGATAAGTGTAGGGTTTATTTTATATAATCGTAGTGTATATAAAAGCCATGAGTGTGGGACACTATCGAAGGCCTTTTTGTAATCAATGTAGGCTGCATGGAGGTGTCGATGTTTATTGTGAGTTTGCCGTAGGACCACACTGTCTATCAGGAGTTGCTCCTTACAACCCATGTGGTTTCTACGGCATCCCTTTTGTTGCTCAGTGAGAATGTTGTTTGTGTCTATGTGTGTATAAATTTTGTTTGCGATACAGGCAGTTATTATTTTGTAAAGTGTAGGCAAGCATGTGATAGGTCTATATTGTGTGGGATCTGTAGTGTTATGTGACTTTGGTACCATGTATGTTATTCCTTGTGTGAGGAAATGCGGCAATGTCTGTGGTGTTTGCAAAGTGTTGGAAATCTGTTTTGCAAGGGCCAGATGCAAACAGGTGAAGCGCTTATACCAAAAGTTTTGAATCCTATCTACACCTGGAGCCTTCCAATTGTGAGTACGTTTAATGACTTGTGAGAGTTCATCTGTTGTTATGTCAGTATAAGGCATGTTTGATAGTGTGGATGCTAATTGCTCCTCTTCCCTGATCCAGCTAGCTTCCCTATTATGTTCAACTGAGATAGACCAAAGAGACGACCAATAATGTTGGAGTGCTGTTTGTGTTGGCAGACCAGTGTTTTGTGTCTGTGTATAATCTTTGTTTAACTGCTTATAGAACTGCTTTATTATTATTATTATTATTATTATTATTATTATTATTATTATTATTATTATTATTCGTGTTAAATTTCAGTTTTTTTTCTTACCTAAAAAATAATTTTTATTTCGAAACAGTTATCTAATTATTTATTAAGTACTTTAATATTTAAGTAATTTTGTAGTGTTTTTTTAATATTTTTTATGATAAATATTCCTTGATTTTATGTTAATTTTTGTTAATGTTTCATATCTAGTGATGTTTTAAACATTATATGATATAACTGATATTATAATGAATAATAGTTATTAAATAAAAATGAAAAATAAATAATAATTAACAAAATAATTAATAAATAATAAATAAAATCAAACTAAAACTAGAAATATAAAATAAAATAAAAAGCTGACGTTTCGGATAGAGAATTATCAAAGCAAAAAGGATAATTCTCTAAAATTAAAATTAATTAAAAGCAATTAAAATATTAGAGAATTATTCTGAAGTCTCATGTTTTTTGTGTCTCGTCCTTTTCTCTTATAAATATCCGTTCATATTATTATGAACAAATAAATTCATGTAATAGTATATATGATTCATCTTAAATTAGCCTGAGAAGCTAAACGCTTGTAAAATTCATCTTATTTGCAAGGGTATCGTAAAATACGGATTTATTATTATTATTTAAACAACACTATAAAAAATATTAAAACAACCCTACAAAAATACTTAAATATGAAAGAACTTAGATAATACTTAAATTACATCATAATTTATTCATAAAATTAATGAAAGGCACAATATTTGGTTTCAATATTTTCATAATTGAATTTTTGATGTTAGCTTATATTTTCTAAGTACCTGTATAGTCTGCACCTGTTTTGTTTTCTGAATTAGTTATTAATTATGATTTAAAAAATGAGATATAAATAAAAACATTAGTTGAAAATAATTAAACCATTACTAACATCAGTTGACAGGACCAAAGGCATGAATGTTTCACTATCGCATTTATTTATTTAAATAGTTATCATTAAGTATATACCATAGGAGAAAAGACGGGTGAGCTGGCGACACTCTTGTATTTGCGGCGGGAAAGAGCTGGCGACAAGCGACAAAGAGCGACAACTGACGTCGGCAGTGTGACCTTGACGAACCCCCCCCAAAGCAGGCGGCAACGAGCGACGAGCCGTCGCTAGCGACCAGGTCGCTCCTAATTTTTATTTGTGGCGGGCCTAAATGGACACCAGAAGCAATGCTTATGGTCGCAGCCGGAAAAATGAAAGGTGCAGCTCAACACTGGCAGCGAAGCAACGGTGCTAAACTCTCCTCGTATGAAGATTAGAAACGTGCATTCGTCAGTAGATTCGAGAAACCGTTGACGCTTTTCCAATGGTTCAAAAAGATAAATAAAATGCAACAAACATCGGAAACAGTAGTCGAATATTTATACGCTAAAAGAGAAATAATTTCGAGATGACCGTGGAAAGAAATACCAACAGAACAAGCTTCAGACTTCATGGTGACCTTGTGTTTCAGATGCTGAACATGTATGCCCTACAGTGTAATCATGACGCTTACACGATTATTGACTATGCCCTAAATTAGATAATATCAATAAGGAACGCACGTTATTTGATAGCGCAAATCATCTCAAGAAAAACGAACCATCAGAGAAAGAATCTAAAAATAAGAAGTGCAGTCCAGAGGAAAGAAACCAAAACAATTTATTAGCGAAAAAACTGAAACTGAAAACGAAAATACGAAATGGAGACCAGGTTTACGAAAAGAATCCATGCAACGTTACCGTTGTAAAGAATAGGGTCATGTATCCATGGACTGCAACAAACCAAATTCTCCCTTTCAGACCAAGAGGTTGAGACGACGAATCGCTATCACGTAAAAGCTTCACAAACCAAACGGTAACAGATTGTCAATTGCGAAGACGCCCATACACCCAGGCATACAAACAGCATTATCAAACGGAAGACTCTCCACTACGACCCCAGAATTGTATGTGCCGGAAATGGTTGCCAAGGGATATCCAGTAGCAGATACACTCTCTACTGGAAGAACATAAAGATATCTTTGCAACTCCCGGTAACGAAATTGGATTGTACCCACACACTGTAATGATGTCACGCTGACCGATGATATACCAGTTGCACGAAAGCCCTACCGCTGCTCATGGGAAGAGAGGCAGTTTATTAGTCATGTCATTAATAAACCTAATACATCATTTGCGCGCAACCGACATTCGACTACATAGACTACAAGAAAATGACACTTAAATGTTAACTTTGAAAGATCAGGTGAGGCAAGGCAAAAGATCTCAATTCATCATAGAAAATGCAATGTTATAAGGAAATCAGAGACAGCTGGATCGCTCAGAAAACAGCTTGCCCCCCAGGAACTAAGAAACGACATCTTGAAGCAGAAACACGACGAAGATGGTCATATGGACGCACATCGCACACACAGAAAAATTCGTACCCGCTATTGGTGACCGAAGATGTACAACGACGTTGCGGAATACATACAGTTATGTGATGAATGCCAGCGCTACAATCATCAAACGCACCCGCAATTAGGACATTTCTCATCACTGCCAACACCATCGATCCCGTTTGAGATTATTTCAATGGACCACGTTGGTTCGCTAACAAAATCTTCACGAGGCAACTCATACATTCTCCTCGCAATCGGCCATGCAACCAGATATGTCGTAGCCACACACGTCCCCGATACATCAACATCTCATATTCTGAAATTCCTCGACCAACTTATAGCTCAGTATGGAACTCCTCAGACCATTGTTACAGACCAGGGAACTGGATTTATGTCTAAATCCAGGGTGTCTACTGACCTGTAATTCCTATATTTCCTATAATTGTACTATATTTTAAAAATAGTACTTTAATTCCTATAAATATACTATAATTCCTTACCAATCCTATAAATTTATTATTTTTTATTTGACGTCATCATTTTTAAGGCATGCCACAGCAGATCACTTACTTGAAACATTAACATTGTCCTTAAGTGAACACAATGTAAATTTTAAAAAGATCTTGCAAATAGCAATGGATGGGCCAAATGTGAATCTGAAGGTGTTGACAGAAATAAAGAAATTTATGAATGAGAACAGCAATCCAGATGACCCAGTATTATTTGACTTGGGAACTTATTCCTTACATATAGTCCATAGAGCATTCAAAACAGCCCATACAAAGTGCAAAAGGCAGATTCATAATTTTTTGCGTTGCCTATTTTATTCGTTTAAGGACTTTCCTTCTCGAAAAGCGCAGTTTAGACACATCACAGGTTCTTCAATCTTCCCTAAGAAATTTTGCGCAATCAGATAGTGAGAAAATTCAGCGGCAGCAAAGCGTGCCATCAGCTTGCTTCCGTGTTTAAGGGAGTATGTATCTAAGTTATCAGAGCCACCACAAAGTGAGAATTTCACAAAACTGAAAGAATTTTTGAAAGGCAGTGCGTTGGAAGCAAAGCTTGGATTTTTTCAGTCTGTTGCATTAGAGTTGGAAGTCTTTCTCACGGCCTACCAATGCAATGAGCCTCAAATTCCATTTCTTTAAGCAGGCATGTACAACATGTTAAAGGTCTTATGAAGCGATTCATTAAAAAAAGTGATGGTTACTGCTACGATCTCTTCAAAGCTATGCAAGATTGACATCAGTAACAAAGAAAATTACACTTCTCTGCACAGTATTGAAATTGGTTTTCCAGCATTGAAAGGTTGTAAAGGGATGACACAAGTGGATGTGATTGCATTAATAACCTTATGTGAAAGCTTTTTGAAAAATCACAATTAAAGTTTAGGCCTGTACAAGGCACAAGTAGCTTTGATCCAAATGTGATGCTGAGCGAAAATCTGCGAGAAAATCGTGTGTCAGCAGGTCTGCGGGATTTCATAGAGAAATAGAATGTCGACCACAACAGCAGATATTGTGAAGAGGGAATATCTGCAATTTTGTATTTCAAATGATGTTAAAGAAAGCCTCCGTCTTTTTAATCGTAAAAATTTCAAGGCTAGACCACGTGCTGCCGAAGCTAATGGAAAGAGAATCGGTTAACTTTTATAAGCAGATTCTCGTACTATCACATGGAGAATCTGCTGTGGAGAGAAGTTTTTCTATTAATAAGGAATGCCTCATTGAGAACCTAAAAGAGAAATCACTAGTTGCACAAAGAGTGGTCTATGATGCAGTTACAGCAGCAGGTGGCATCAGAAATGTGCAAGTTACCAAGAGAATGATGCTTTCAGTCAAAAAAGCATCAAGTCGAAGGAATGATGCATTCAGGAAAAGAAGCAAACGATACTGAAAAAGAAAAACAAAAGAGAGCTGCAGAAGACTAAAATTTTGCAAGCAAAGAAATGAAAAGTGTTGCAACAAAAAGAGGAAGAGTTGGATGTCCTAAACAAAGAACTTGAAAGTGTAAAGAAATTAATGAAAAGTTAAAATATTATGTAGTATTCATAAAGCAATATTGTATATCATACAATAAATGTGTTGATACAATTTTGTTTTTGTTTCATTAAAATCACATTAAAAGTTTACAAAATCATACTATAATTTCCTTAAAATGGGTCCTATAATTCCTATAAACATACTACCGTATATTTTGGAAAAAAAATTTCAGTAGACACCCTGTAATAGGTC
>JAHWFO010062204.1:0-10591 GCA_023313115.1 Rhysida immarginata | reverse complement strand
ATTTTTTATCCATTTTGATTTTTGTCGATTACAGCGCCATCTGTGACTGAAATGAGTCGAATCATAGGTCAAATTGGGTTAATTTTTTCTGGAGAATCCAAATCTGCAATAAAAACTGGGGCTCCCATTTAAATTTTTATCTCCTGCCTCCCCCACCTCCTAGCGGTGGGGGTGGGGGGGGGTCGAGTTTGTTATCATTAGATGTCCCCCTTCGAGACGAACATTTTTCCTTCCACATTTTTTTTGATCCGATGTGTGGTTCTCGAGATATTTCAGTGTCTTCAGATAAATTGAACACCCGGTATAAGAGTAACTAGTGATAGCAAATATTGGTCTAATGGCACGTGTATGTGCAAGGACGTCTCACGAATGAATATAACGGTAAATAATGATAGTCTGAATTGTTTAGTAGTACGTGTTTTAATGGTGCCATATGGTACCCATTGGAACTTTCAGTGCTAAGATATGGCATGTAATACATCAAACAACTCGTAATGACGGGCCATGAGTGAATATCACGTGTAAATAATGATAATGGTTATTGATTTAGTAGCACGTGCCTTGAAGGTGCCATATTGTACCCTTGGAACTTTCAATGCTAAGATATGGCATGTAATATATCAAACTCCTCGTAACAACGTATCATGAGTAAATATAATAAGAAAATAATGATAGCGGGAATTGGTTTTGTAGCACGTGTCCTAATGGTACAATATAGTTTTGTTAGAACTTTCTATACTAAGATATGGCGTGTAATATATCAACCAACTCCTTACAAGTTATTAGATCTATTGTTATCCATAGCTTATTTGTATCAATAGCATAATGCTGTTAGGCTTAATGATATCTAAAACTCGTTACAGTTTTACATATTGCTAATTAAGGCTAGCATCCCCCTCGAAAAGGCAAAATTGAAAACTTGAGAGAAAATGGTCATCACCCTTTTACTATATGATTTCTATGAACCTAAATTTTAAATTAAATAAACAAAAACATTAATTTTTAATTTTTTTGTATTAAAAAAAGCCCCAATTAGCATAAATTTCTTGTCAACTTTATGATGAAGTTATTGGTCCAATTGAGTTGAAATTTTTTTTTCCGTTTTCTATTTAATGTGTATTACATTTTGAACTAGAATTATTGAATTAGCTTTATCCATTCAGGTGGGGGAAAAAAATGAATATATGTCTACCATTTTTAGTCACATTATCTTGCTTTATACATATTTCAAACTCAAACCAAGAAAGTATTAATTTTCCCATATCAATGATTCTAGTTCATTATGTTCCTTGATTACCATAAATACTGTATTTAGCGCCGGACCTGAAATACCGGCCCGCCTGCATTAAGCGCCAGGGGGTCCGCTGAATTTTTGCAAATAAGCGCCCCGGTGCTTAATACAGTATTTACGGTATGTATGAAAAAACTGGAAAAAAAATTTCATGATATGTTAATTCTTTAAAAAGATATTACGCCAAGACTGATGGTGATAATGTGAAAATAAGAAAGCTGAGAAAATTAGGTTTAAAGTTGAAATATCAATTTATTGTTGTTTTCATCAATTTTTAAAAACCACCAGCTACATAGTCCTTATTTTCGATTTTCACTGATATCATATCCACAGTTAATAAAGCACTGAGGACAGGGAAATTGATTAATAAATGTCAAAAACAGTTCACAGTCAATAAATCTGTATCCACTGATATTAGTTTCAGAATTCAACTCACTCTTGCAAAAACTGTTGTGAATACCTGATGTGCTTAGCTTCCTGAAATAAGTAATTTTTTTCAGTAGCATTTTCGTCTGTATCGGTGGCACCTTCTTCGTAAGATTTGTTGCTCGTTAAGCTCTTTCCATGAAATCGTCTCTTCTTTGGCCGATCGCTTCTTCTACCTGGCATTATTAATTATTTTATAGTTTATAAAATGATTAATAAACTAAAGGTGATGTTTAGAATTGAAATTGATCACAATGTAACAAAGATGACTGAATTACAGGAGAAAGATGCTAATGGAGGCAGCCATATTGCTAGTTCACGCACGTTTTGTAAACTGCTTTCTGCTTGGTTGATACCACGCATAGCTATAACATGCAATGCTATTAACAGCCAATAAAATTACTTGTTTCATTGATTTAGAAACTTTGAAATAAAGTTATAGAGCTCCGTTTTCTTGACCTAGCACAGTTTAAATTTTATTAAACGGATAATTAGAACTCAAGTTAGGGCAATTTTAATTTTATGCATGTATAATGAGCTCTTAAACAGAAATACTGACGCAAATAAATTAATTAATATCTTAATTTCTAATTAACGTTCAGCTATAAAAATTTCAGAATGGATTCACAAAAACCTGCAAATGCTAAAAACGGAAAAAAATTTTTTTTCAATTTTTCGTCAAAATTTTGATTTTTCGAGGGGGATGCTACCCTTTATTGTAGTTAATCGTGTGCTTCAATAGTAGATGATAATGTAGAAATACATTAGTAATTTAATATGAAAAAATAATAAATGCATACACATAACGCTTCAGCAATTGAGGCTCACTTCGATTAACATTATGTGGGAATCTTACAAATTAAAGTACTTTTATTTGTTTAAATGTACGAGAGTTGGCTGAAAAGTAATGCCTCCAAGGCCATAACACTTTTATTTTTTAACGAATTTAAAAATTTTTTTTTTCAAATGATGGCTTATTTTGTTCTCTTTCAAAAACACTTTATGTGTATGTCACTAGATGGTGTAGGTGTGCTGAAAATGAAACATAAAGGCGACCTACATGGAAGTCGGGTTGAAACAGCACGCAGTGATTGAGTTTTTGACAGCTGAAAGTTGCGATCCTGTCCAAATTCATCGCCGAATGACAGCTGTATACGGCAATGCAACTTTTGACGTCAGTACAGTTAGAAGATGGGCAAGATTAGTGAAAGAATGAAACCTGGCAAGCTCTAGCCTAGCAGATCGATCCCGCAGTGGACGACCAATCACAGCAACAGACAAGCAACGTCGAGTTCGTGTCGATCAAATGATTCGTTCCAACTCCAAATTAAGCAATATGACATCGCAACAGAGCTCCAAATTTCCAAGGAGAGAGTGCACGTTATCATAACCGAGTTGCTGGGATATCGTAAGGTGTGTGCTCGTTGGGTACCACATATGCTCACTCCTGAAGTCAAAGAGAAGAGAAAGAACGTTTGCCAGGATCTGTTGGCCCGGTACGAGCGTGAGGGTAGGGCTTTTCTGCAGCGCATTCTCATGGGGGATGAATCGTGGGCACATCATTTTGACCCAGAGAACAAACGACAATCGTTGGGATATCGCCATGCAACATCTCCACTTCCCAAAAAGTTCAGGGTTGTCAAGTCAGGAGGGAAAGTCATGTTGACCATCTTTTGGGACTGCCAGGGTGTTGTCCACCTTGACTTCTTGAAACCGGGAACCACGATCAACTCAAAACAGTACGTGCAAACGCTAGAAAAGCACGGTTGCTCCGAGTTCGGAAGGGTATGGACCCTATTCTGCAGCACGATGATGCACGTCCGCACACAAGTCGAGAAACACAAGAAGGGTTGCAGCGACTGAAGTTCGTGGAGGTTCTACCGCATCCGCCATACAGCCCTGACCTCGCTCCCAGCGATTTTCACTTGTTTCCAAAGCTTAAAGCATCGCTTAAAGGACATCGATTCAGCTGTTGACGAGCTGAAAGACGCGATTCGATCCTGGTGTCGAAAACAACCAAAGGACTTCGTCTCCGACGGGAGGTCACGACTAGTGTCACGTTGGCAAAAGTGTGTGGACAGAGATGGGGACTAGGTTGAAAAATGAATAATGCATTGAAAAGAGAACAAAATAAGCCATCATTTGAAAAAAAAAATTTTTAAATTCGTTAAAAAATAAAAGTGTTATGGCCTTGGAGGCATTACTTTTCAGCCTACCCTCGTATAAGGAATAACTTCACTCTCCATTTAAATTTCAGTTCTTCAAGTTTATTCGTGCTCCCTTTGTCATTCTTGTTTCGTAAAATCATTGTTGTTTTTTTTTTTTTTTATTATTTAATTATAGGGTTTTATCAAGGCCAAACGGCTGCAAACTTTTGTCAAATCGCTAACTGAAACGCCTCAATTGGGACCGTACGATGGTGGAGCCTACACATCTCCAACAGGGAAGTCGGTCAAACTGGAACTCGCCCTTCTCAACGATCTGAAAACAGGGATTAATTTACATAAAGTAATTCTTGGGAAAGTCGTCTGCAACATCACATCGGGCGACCCCGTCCCTTTGTAAGTGTCCATGCTGAAAGATTAGAAGGCTATTTGCAATTGTTAACAACGCTAGACATGATTTGTGTCTCTTTTGACAGCACATTTTGCATAGTAGACAAGAGTGGAACCTGCTGCTCGGTCACAGTTTACAACCTCGTTCAGGGGAGTGGCGTCATCATTGGCGATTCGGTGGCCGTACCCGAACCATTTGTACAACAAGTGGATTTTACCCATAAGGATAAGGTAAACTCAGATACAATTTTGTTTAAAGGACAACTCATGCTTAGATTAGGCTCCAGTCCCATAAACTTTAGGGAGAAGCTCTTCCATAGCGTTCCCCACTTAAATTAAATCATGCCCAACCAATTGCTCCGTGTATGGGTCTAACAGCCTAGCTACTGATAAAATCTTTAAACGTGAAGTGAATAAATTACTTGAACCAGGATGCTGTTCCAAATATTTTTGGACACCAGGCAATAAAGAATAAATACACTCATTGACCAAAAGTCTTGGCACACCCCTCCAATCAATGACAGATCCCGCTGCTTCCATTCTCGGAATGCAGGTGCACAGGACTCCACGATATAACACGATCATTGTAAGCAAAATAGCTGCAGAAATGGCATCACGCCGAGAGCTATCTGCATTTGAACGGGGGATGATTGTTGGTGCCAGACAGATGGGTGCCTCAATATCAGATGCAGCCAACACCCTGCAATTTTCCCGCACAGTCGTTGCAATGGTCTATCGAGAGTACACCCAATGAGGGGTTACAACTGATTCCAGAGGTCTTGACGACAATGCCAGCGGGCCAAATCACCATGCGGTACAAACATGGACGTCTCGTATGACGACAATTCAGCGAATCTTGGCAGCTGCAAGCTTTGGGAGCAGGAGGCCACGACAGGTGCCACTCTCGACAGCTGCACATCGTCGGCAATGCCTAGCCTGGACCAACCAACATCGATATTGGGCCACTGGTGAAGAATTGCCTGGTCCGACGAGTCACGGTTTCAGCTGTATTAGGCCGACGGTTGTGTCCGTGTCCAGTTGGGGACTACTCCATACTGGTTTGGGGTGGCTCCTGCAAGATAATGCACCTCCACACACGGCCCTCATTGAGAACACACTACCGACTTCACGACAATGATTTGGCCTCCACGTTCCCCAGATTGCAATCCCATTGAACATTTGTGAGGTCGTCGCCAACACAACTGGTAAATGCAGCATCGTTACATTACCTGTGGATGTGTTCTGGGAACTGGTAGACTCTCTTCCACATGGGTCACCGCCATTATCCGGGCCAGAGGGTGCCCAACACGTTATTAGGCAGGTGTGCCATGACTTTTGGTGAATGAGTGAGTGTATAGGGTAATAGTTCAGAATAGCATACATTTCCCAACTGTTTTGTCCAGGCCAGCCACTTTCAATTTTAGAATTATTATTACTTTAGCTGCTCCACGTAACAAGTAATTCATTTACGCTAATATTTCCTCCGTTAAAAAATAAATGGAGTTACTTTCCGATATCTATTCGTATAAACCTTAAACCGCACTCCAGGCTCTTATTGGAAGGTGATAAAAATGGCATTTTCAAATTATTAGTGACGAGACCTTGCATCCAGTTAGTAAAACTGACTTGCGACTTGGTGAGAAGTTAATCTACACTGAAGAGCCAAAACTTTATGATGACTACTGAATAACACATTGCGCCATCTTTGGCCTGCAAAACAGCCGCAACTCGCCTTGGCTAGGATGCCCCAAGTTCTTGGTAGATGACTGGAGACAGGTTGTACCAAATGTCTAAGCAGCGGTCACGTAAAGTCGAGATATTCTGACATGGCGATGTTTGAGCTCTGAGCTGCCGCTCCATGACATCCCAAATGTGCTCTATCGGATTCAGATCCAGCGAGTTAGGTGGCCAGGACATTAATTGGAATTCATTCTTATGCTCCTCGAACCACTCCAACACAATTCAAGCCTTGTGACATGGGGCGTTGTCCTGCTGGAAGATTCCATTTCCAGTTGGGAAGACAGATGCCATGTAAGAGTGCAACAGGTCTGCAGTGATGTTCAGATAGTCCGCAGCTTTCATGGTTAGTTCTACCACAACTACGGGTAGTTCGCCTGGAAGTTGGCGTAGTTGACAATGACGCTTGGTCAACAGAGGCACACAAGTGGGAAAACATCCAACAGTGTCTGCTGAACTGTGTTCTTAAACACTTGCACTTGGACCTGCATTGTATTGGGCTGTCAGCTGAGCCTCTGTCTGGCGCTGATCTTGCTTTACCAAGAGGGACAGTCTCTGATGTCCTTTTTCTTTGATGAAACGTGGGCGTCCAACACCTTGGTGTCTACTGCTGGTTTCACCGTCATTTATCCTTTTTGCACAAATACCCACTAACAAGGGCAGATCGTGAACAAACTCGTTCAGAGTCTTCGGGCCATTACAATGTGCCGTCTATCAAATTCGCTTAGATCAGCAGCCTTTTCCATCAAGTGCAAGAGCAGCCTAATTACGTACTATCTACATAATCCAGACTAGTTCATTCACTGACGTTTACCCTCTATGTTATAATGTAAATCATATGAAAAACGAAAAGAAAAATTCCATGATCTGGATTTGAACCAGGTACCACACCTATATAGCTTGTCCCCTCAACCAACTGCACCACCACAGACACTGATACATCTAGGTCGTCAAGAAGTGTCTTAAAGACTGCTAAGCAGTCAAAGTGGAAGCTCAATGATAGGGTAGGCATCTGGCTCGCAGGTCCGGAATTTCTCTTTTCAAAATAATCAAATATACCAACGAGTCATTACGTTATGACCACCTGTTTTATTCAAAGTGGGACCACTTTTGCCCATAAAATAGCAGACATGCGATGAGACATTCATTTGACCAGAATACACGACTCATTGGACTAGGTGACTTTCATCCAGTCCTCTATTTGTCCAAGCAGTTGCAGTTGGTGATGGTGTGATGTAAGTGCAGGCCTGTATGCAGAGCTGTTCTGAGACACATCATCTGGGCTCTTCATTCACGGTAAATAATGTGTACTAGCCTTCACTCCCTTCAGGAATCAATGCATCGTGTACTCATTTTCCTTAAGCATCACCAAACATGTACTTTCTGAGATCCATGTTCTGAGACGCAAGGCCACCGCAATTTGTCCTTGATCGAAATCTCATAAATCTACTGCTTTTCCCATGCTACAGCCGAACACTTTACATTCGGGAACTCACAAGGGAAGTTTGAGACCTTGACCATGGCAGATGACGATGAGTAAAGCAGATCTACCACAAAAAATGGAGTTCACAAGTTTTAATGTGAAATTCCTTTTGAAAAATATTAATCACCAGGAACCCATTTCAAATTCGAACTCCTTCCTTGGAGTAATCTAACGAAGGTTCTGAGCTATCGTTCCCACCCAATCACCCTTTTCCGGGTTATAGCACAAGGGCAACAGTTTATTCGAGTTTCGGCCGCACTTACACCCCTCGTACTGATGGGGCCTCAAAGAAACTCTACTCGGCTCTAGAGCGCTTGTGCTCACCATTTACATAAACTGTAACTTGTCTTTACAACAGCGACTGCCACTCAAACTGCATGTGCAGCCACCTCCTGTTCCTACAAAATTTGAGCATCATCTGCCAGTGACAAGGTCAAAAGTCACGGGAAGGGTATCCCATTTGAAGATTTATAGTGTACGATACAACCGAGTTAACCGACTTAGAACGTCTAACGATAATTGGTGCAAGATGCATGGGTCATAACATATCGAAGATTACACAAGCATTCAGGTTTCCGAGGTGGATCTTCAACATCGCACAGACAATGTTTTTTACATGCTTAAATCGCTGCACAGGACGATAGCAAGCATTTGATGAACTGATTGTGACGAAAATGCATTACTTCAGCAGAGCCAACACCTTCTAGACACAAGGCCTTGACATGGAAGACTGACGTCGTACAGTAGGCAGCAAGGCCAGCTGAAAACCATGTAAAAGGTGCTTTTCGACTGCCCTGGCCTGTATTTATAGTTGGCCTTGCTGCCTACTATATGACGTCTGAGTCTTCTGTGACGAGGCCTTGGAGCATTCAGATCACCACCAATTTTCACCAAATTTCTACCAGAACTGCTTTCGATCAAAGACTGGCATGGCTCCGCAAACATCATCACTGGACCATGGTTTGGTTTGTTTGGTATTAACGTCCTTTTCAACTGCCATGGTCATTTCAGGATTGCGTTATAGGGGCCGCTAATTTTGCCTCACAAGGGTTCTTTAACGTGCAGCTGGCAAACGACTATACGGGACCAATGGCTTTACTTCCCTTCCGAAAGAAGCGCGTGACCTCAGGATTTTGCCCCTGAAAAAATCCTTGTCGTCCTTGGGCATCAGAAGCAGTCACGCAATGTGTAGCATGGTCAGAGGAACTGGTTTCAGTTGTATTGAACTGATGGGCACATGAGAGTGTGGCATACGAGGCCTGTGAGAAAAGTATTCGACCTAATTTTTTTTTGCGAAAACCTGATGGATTTTGGATCGCGCGCGCTTGCACGAGCCGACCTTGAACCTTTGTGCTTATGCGTGAATTTTTTCCCGCCTCTCAATAGCGTCAGTTGCTGGCAATCAGCATTAGAGGGAGGTAGTGTGTTGTGCTCTCGTCGGTTTTTGACTTGAAGGAAAATGACGGAACGACTGGAGCAGCGTTACTGCATCAAATTTTGCCAGAAACTGGGCGACAGCCAGGTGGAAACCATCAGTCGTCACAGTGTAAACATTCCTCGTCACCACGACCAAAGAAGGCCCGCCAAGTGCGTAGCAATGTGAAAGTGATGCTGACTGCTTTCTTTGACTCTTGCGGTGTGGTACACCATGAGTACGCACCACAGGGATGTCCTCCGTCGCCTACGTACCGCAGTTGTGGTCAACAGGCAATTGGCGCCTCAAAAACCAGACTCCTGTGGTACAACAGGCTCCTTACTCTCCTGACCTGGCCCCCTGCGACTTTTGGCTGTTCCTTAAACTCAAGAGGCCATTGAAAGAAACGCGATTTCGGACATTATGGCTGCAACGACAGCCGAGCTAAACTCCATTCCAAAAGACGCTTTCCAGGAATGCTTCCAACAATGGCGGCACCGCGGGGAGCAGTGTGTGGAGTGCCAATGCCCCAGGTGTGTAATTTTTTTTTCCCCGGCCGTAGGTCGGATACTTTTCTCACAGGTCTCGTATACCCCATGAAGCTATGGATCTTGTGTGGTTCTGTTATTACGTGGGCTATCTTCACATAGTCGCAATCATGATAGATCCATGTTATGTGGACATTCTTTCAGACCATTTGCATGCCTTTCTGGCATTAGAGTACCCTGATGGAGATGCCATGTTTCCATAGTGGTATGAACTGTACCTGCAGTCTACATTTGTCTCAGGACATGGTCGTAATGTAATGACTCATTGGTGTACGTATATAAAATGGTTTATTTTTCTAATAAGTTTTTTTTTTTTCGTATTGAATTTAGAGCTTTCATTTCTTCAACGTTCGAGTTGATACCCCATTGGTGTTGGTTGTTAATGGTAAAAAGTGGGGTGCTGATAAACAAGCCAAGACGGAAATCAACGTCAGCGTAGTTGCAAGTTAACTAACCTCAAAGCGTGCTTTGACCCCTCTGCTCATTTTGGAAGCAAGAATTGATTTAAATAATTTTTTAAAACTTTTTTTTTTTAATATGCTCAACGATTTTTTTTAGCGTAATAAAAAAAATATGGTTTTGAAAATGCAACTGTACAATAATTAGATCTGAATAAATAACAACTAATTTTCTTTTTTATATTTCTTTGAGGATTTTAGTTTTGTACTGTGCATAAGCTGGACCAAGTGTCCAGATGTCCTCTTCGCTCGGGCGTTCGTCGCCAGGAAAAGTTTCATCTTCATCATCAACTATAAAGATAAAAAATTTACTTTAAAAACAATTTGCATAACCGTCTTTCGCTATTAAGAAATACCGGGTGTCCATAATTAAAGGACCCTATTGAGAAGCTACTCTTGGTGACATTAAATTTACGAGATCGCGCGTTGTTAGTAAAATTGTTATAAAAACAATAATTCCGCAGTAGCTGCTCTATGGAAATTTCAGACTTTGAAGGGGAAGCAAATAGGTCCCAGGGTCGGGACACATTAATATGACCACCTGCTAGTATCCAGAACATCCACCTTTGGCAGCAAGCACGGCAGCTATCAACATGGCAGAGAGTCAATATGTACTCGGAAGGTGGTTGCAGGTATCTGGGACCATTCGGCAATCAGTGGATCCCGTAATTCCATCACC
>JAHWFO010062190.1:0-33763 GCA_023313115.1 Rhysida immarginata | reverse complement strand
ACAATTTGTTTGATATATTACATGCCATATCTTGTTATAGGAAATGTATAAGAGGGTATCATAATGGTACCATTAAAGCACGAGCTATTAGAGCACGTACTTATTCCTGCTATCTCACGTTCGTACTTCTGCGTACTCAGTCCCATTTTAATGGATTGGTGAAAACAGACTGTGAAAAAGTTAATTCGTTTTCAAGTTATCGTAATAAATGCTAAGCTCCCTAGGAATAAAAAAATTCTCTTGATTTAGGGACCGAACTGCCCTTTTAATAATCGTCAAACACGTGCATCCTGCACGCACACCATCTCATTCACGTTTAGAGCACGCGCAGAACCGAACCCATGTTCTCAACACGCGTTTTACCAAATGCGAGGATAATTCGTTTCTTCCAGCAATTCAAGACATGATTGAATGAATTGTGAGATTGCAATACATGCAATTCAATACATGCAACGCAATGTATTGTGGGATTGTTTACAGACGGACGGACGGACGGACAGCTGGACAAACCGATCACATAAGCACATTTCTATATATAGAAAATGTGCTAAAAATGGCTAATTAATGTTAGGGATGTTATTAAAAATAGCTAATTAATGTTAGGCCTATTATTAACAATGGCTAATTAATGTTAGGCCTATAGTTAAAATGGCTAATTAATGACTAATTAATGTTAGGCTGATAGTTAAAATGACTAATTAATGTTAGACCTATGTCTAAAAATGGCTAATTAATGTTAGGTCTTCAGTTAAAATGACTAATGTTAAGCCTATTGTTAAAAATGGCTAAATAATGTTAGGCCTAATGTTAAAAATGGCTAATTGAAGTTAGACCTATATTTAAAAATGATGTGAATGCGGATAGAATCAAAGGTATTTCCACTGTTTATTTTAACCAAGTGCAAGTAAAAGTGAAATATTCAAGTTTAAAATTACATCTGCATCACAGCTAAATTTCCTGGAATGCTTAAAAGATTTTTCCCGACAATGCTTTGAAACAATGATTTTTCTCTCTTGACGTTTATGGTAACTTTGATCCCCTAGATCATAGGGGAAGAACATAGGCCCAGTAGTTTCAAACATTTAGACGTGCGGGGATTTTATTTCTCATTTCGCGCGTGTTTGGAAAGATTCGTGTGAGCGCTGCAATCGATACGTAAATTTACATGCAGTGCTCGTCATTGCTGTTTATAAAAACACTAGCAAAGGTACCCGGCGTTGCCCGGGATAATTACACTTGGATGTAAACAGAACAATCTCAAAAAATTAAATTAAATTTTGCAATATCTTAAAAATAAACACATGAAAATGCTTAGAATTAATACAGTAAAAATTCTTAATGAAAATTCGAAAAAAATCTTTTTAAAGGCTCACAATGGATGGACCGCTCCAATAATTTCTTACTCAGGTAATCTTACTTCAGATGTACACTTGATGTTGTTGCAATTTCCACTCTTCTCTCGTTGTGTTGAAGCAAAATTTGGCCTTTCATCACTTTGGGTAGTCTACCGGTCGCCAATTCTTCTATTTACTTGCTTCCCATTTGCTCAATACAGCACGGAGCTAAAGGTTTCCTTTCTCTGTCGTCTTTCCACTCTTTCTCAATAGTCTGCTAACTCTTCATTATCTCCAGCTACTGATCATTTTTAAAGATTTTCAAGAAATTATTAAGTACTAAGAACTCTCTTTTCTAAGAAAAACCTGAATAACAGGAATTCTATGCATTGTTACAAATTGAAACTTATCCATATTGCATCATCATTTTATGTTCATTGTTATAATTCTTGGAAAGGATTGCTTTATCATTGCATCATCATTTTGAGCTCATTGTTATTGGTGAATTGCGTGTTGAAACCATTGTTGATACCTATTGTTGCACAAACTTTTATTTGCATTGTTGGTCATGAGATATATATTGTTGGTCCGTGCAGAGTGTTTGTGAATTGCGTGTTGATACCATTGTTGCAAAAACTTTGTCTTGCATTGTTGGTCATGCGATATTTCTCATTAATATGCCCTGCCATAACCATGAATATCGATTTTTTATCATTAATTATTATTTTTTCGAAATCTGAAGTAGACAGTGACCTTCCTCATGCTTTGAAGGTCATGTATGCGAAATTTCATCAAGATCGGAATAAAACTGTAGATTTGTATAAAAAACGTACACACAGATCCACAGACCCACAGACCCACAGACGCACAGACCCACAAACATCCTTCTTTATATATATAGAAGATTACTGTAATATTAAACAACAAATTTTAATATGCTTCTTTTCAGCATATTTGAAAATCGTTTTACGAGTTATATTCTTGTTCGGAGTATTTTTCGATAATAAATAAACTCTATCGGGCTTTTGTTAGTTTTTTCTTCAAAATAATATTAATGTTTTTATTTTTTATTTAGTTTTAATTACCTCTATTTTAATTTTTAATTGTTTTAGCGTCGGCCACCGCATTATTACCTCTTTTGTTAGCTCCTCGGTTCGGGTTCGCATGCGCGCGGAGCGCAATTATCGTGGTCGGCTTTTTCAGTTGGGTTCGACAGTCAAGCTCTGGCCTTAGTCTCGACGTCTTCAAGTTGTCTGGAGTCGGTCGCTAGATCGGAATCATGG
Source organism: Rhysida immarginata (assembly GCA_023313115.1). Lineage (NCBI taxonomy): Eukaryota > Metazoa > Arthropoda > Chilopoda > Scolopendromorpha > Scolopendridae > Rhysida > Rhysida immarginata. The sequence continues at coordinate 31,146 of JAHWFO010062190.1, read as the reverse complement.
GTTGAAGAGTTGACTTTTACTCCTTTGTTTCTTCTGAACATGAGTGGCCGTGGGCAGTTACCAGCTAGTTGCAGTGGAGTGCAGACCGAAGATGTGTTCTCCATACTTTTTGTTTTTATCTTTCTTCACCTACATTACCGTGCGGCATATGGTTTTGGCTATGATTAGCAAGGCATGGGACTGTTTGTCCGATCTTCTTTCAATTACCATACTTTTCGGCCGAGATTTTATTTGATCAACGAGAATTTCTGTCAGCCATGATAACTTTAGAAAAAAAAGGGGGAGAGGATTCCTCCCGTTGCCGAACTGGAATGAGCTAAGTGAAGTTTTTCACATTAATGGTCGAAACCTCTCGAGCCATTCAGGATCGATCGTCAAAGGTTACGACCCCCAATGGAGCGGGTTATTTCCCCCATTGGGCTCACCACCGTACGTGAATATTACATGCTGTAATATTATTTCGTTAGTTTCCATCGGTTATTAGGATGCTACAACGATCATCATGGACTCCGGTAAGCATCTGCCCGGCTTATTCGAATGTTTTCTAGCAATTTTGATTGTTGTTGTCTTTTTATGAATGTTATGGTGTTGATTTACGGCTGAGCTCACTCACTTGAAATTGGGATTTCTTCAATTACTACTCTTCTTCCTGCAGTTCTTTTCAACCTGTTCCTATTAACTTTGTGTTTTATTTTCTTTTATTTATTATGCAATTATCTCTTGCTCAACAAGATTTTTTCGTTTAACCCACAGACTGAATTTCACCATGTTTACTGATTGCTTAGATCGTCACCAGAAAAGAAATTGCATCGACCGGAATCTCTTACTAATAACTTTGACAGCGTTATTCGCCCTTTTATTTGTGTATTAATCTTTTTTTATTATTTCTTTTTTTACCTTTTTCTTTCCAGAGCCTTCTCTAAGTAAGTGTACCTTGTTCCTTTTGTAACTTATTTCGTTATTGTTGTGTGTGTATTGTCGACCTAATAGTTGTTTGTAATCCTTTCATCGCACCCAATTTATGTTTTTAGAGGTTGGTCTTTATGTCTCCTCCCCTACCCTATTCCCCTTATTTAGGTAAGGCCGTTTTTGATTCTTTTCTTACGTTTATTTCATAATTAAATTTTTTTGTTGTTCACTTTTTACTTTTATCTGATTCTTTTTTTTATCTATCTATTCTATTGTATCTTTTTGTGTTTTTTTTTTCTTTTACTGATTCCACTGCTTCGTTTAGTCAATTTCTCGTTCCACAGTCTTTGTTACTCCCCTTTCGACTCTCGTCAGGATCATCTGACGTAACAAGTACAACTTCAGGAACGAACCGCTTAATGGTAATCAGGTTATTTTGGAACACACCCTACTGTGCGCACTCACTCGTAATCCTTGTGATCTTTAATCCTATTGGGCTTCCCTGCTACTTGATAAATATTCGATTATCTTTTTATTTTATTTCCAATTAAAATTTAGCACTATCCTTTGATTGTGGTCGATTTTCCTTGACCGGCGGTCTAACAATTGACTCTGCGGAAGAAATGTTTCCCGTATACCTTCAAAAATTCTATTACCTATCCACGATAGACGTATCCCAGTTCCAGGATGGTGACTTTCCTGTTGTGGTTATAATCGTCGTAGCGTTCTTCCTTATTTTGCAGTGGATCTGTTTGTTACTGACCGTCAATTTTTTCCCATGTTTATCAATATTTTTACAGCTCATAAAATAAAAATTTTTTAATTGGACTGACTTTTGCTGATTTTGTTTCGTTTATATCTTGTTTCCAGACAAAGGGTACGGGAGGCCAATTTGGCCAATTTGCTATTTCAATTAAGGTTAATCTATTATCGGCTTTGCCCGCCATTTAGTATAGGAAACAATGGGTTCTTCTTTTAATTACAGTTGATTTAATTAAAACATGGGTTTAGTAAGCATACTTAATAATGGTATCGATAATCTAGGCATTTTCATGGGGGGATTTCTAGAAATCGGGGATGGTTTTCTGGTATCTTGACTTAAATGAACGTGCCGAATTTATCTTTGCACGTTACAATAAACGACTTGGAACCTGTGTCAGGAATGAATATAATGTAATATTAATGATAGTCGAAATTGGTTTCAAGGAACCTGGTTTAGTGGAACCATTACGCTTCATTAGATATTTCAATGCTAAAATATGGCATGTAATATATCAAACGACTTGAAATGATGTCATGAATGAATATAACGTAAAATTATTGAAAGTCAAAATTGTTTTCAAGGAACCTAGTTTAGTGGAACCATTATGGTTCACTGGAACTTTCAATATTTAAATACGGCATGTAATATATCAACGATTTTGAATGATGTGTCATGAATAAATATAACGTAAAATTAATGATAGTCCAAATTGGTTTCAAGGAACCTGGTATAGTGGAACCATAATGGTTCATTGGAACTTTCAATGTTAATATATATATTTTTATTTTAATATATTTTATTTATTAATTAATTGGATCCAAATACGTCCATCCAGGGCCTGTATGGCCAGAGGCCGACAAGTTGGGTCCCTGAATGGACCTGGATTCACGACTACTGTATGATGGTCGCAGCAGCCGGGGGGGGGGGGCCGAGTATAGATTGGCTATCACGGATGGTCACCCATCCAGTGACGAGCCGTGCCTGATATAGCTTAACTTCACAGAAGTTATGCTCAGTGAAAGCCCACCAGGCCACGGCCTCCCACCATGTAATATATCAAACGACATGGAATGAAGTGTAATGAATGAATATAACGTAAAATTAAAGATGGTCGAAATTGGTATCAAGGAACCTGGTTTAGTGGAACCATTATGGTTATGGTTCATTCGAACTTTCAATGCTAAAATATGGCTTGTAATATATAAAACAATTTGGAATGATGGTCATGAATGAACATAACGTAAAATTAATGATAGTCGAAATTTGTTCAAAGGTACCTAGTTAAATGGTATCTTTATGGTTCATTAGTAACTTAGAATGTTAACATTGGGCGGTTTAAAAATATGGTTCCGCGAATGGTTTAGTTTAGCTTTCGGTACTTGTTTATGTCCCTCCTCAATGGTTTATTTTACTCATTGTTGTTGTTCATTTGAAGCACGGGAGTATGGTATTGTAAATCGTATTTCCACCAATAATAAGTACGAAATTATCCCTACCTTAGGTGATGTAACAATATATGATTTTCCGTGCGTATGCTTTCTCTCTAGGCGGTATTGAATGCACACGTCTCCGTTACGCCTAGTTCCTTCATTTCAAATTTACACAAATACATTGAAGTATTTAAGTTTTACGGGTGGAATACATAAGCAATACAGTTCTTCAATGGTTTATTTGACAATATCCATTTAGCCTTTCGGTGCTTAATTAAACGATGGTAGCCCAGAAAGTAATGCACCATTAATTTTTACTCCGTCCTTAACAATGGTATGAATGCGAAACTTGAGATATGCATTCCTTGAAGTTTTCGTAGTGCACGCGCAAAATTTCTGTTTTTCCGACAGATAGCGTATGTGAAGCAATGGAACAACATTGCGTCTATAAAGGATGTACGTTACAAGCAGCGTGTCGTCATTGAATTTCTCACTGCGGAGCAACAAACGGTTGGAAACATTCACAAGCGTTTATGTGCAGTTTCTGGAGCATCAGCAGTCGACAGAAGTACGGTTAGTCCCTGGGCAAAAAGGGCGAGGCCATCAGAAATATGCTGATGCTCTCTTTCGTCAGGACCGACGCAAAACGACTCGGCAGTTGGTGCTGGAGCTGTCAATCAGCAAAGGAAGTGTGGGTGAAATCATCCATGCTCTTGATTACACAAAAAGGTCAAGATTGGTTCCGCGCAGTCTTACGGAGGAACACAAAGCTCTAAGAAAAAACATTTCTTCTGAGTTACTGCAACATTTTGAAGCTGAGGGGGAACCCTTCTTGTACCGGATTGTGACAGCTGATGAAACCTGAGTGCACCGTTTTAAACCCGAAGCAAAACGATGGAATGGCGTCATCCTCACTCTCTATGGAAGAAAAAATTCAAAGCAACTGCTTCTGCTGGTAAGGTCATGATCCCTGTGTTTTCGGACTGTGATAGTGTCATACTCATTGATGTGATGCCGAGAGGCAGCACCATTAATTCTGAGTCATATGTGAACACGTTTACTAAACTTAAGAAGCGCTTCCAGCGACTTGGACGCCATAACAACTCAGATGATTGTTTTCTTCAATACGATAACGCTCGCCATCACACCAGTTTGAGAACGTCGGAACACATCACGCAACAGGGTTGGACAGTGTTACCCCATCCACCCTACAGCCCTAACCTAGCGCCCTCAGTCTTTCATTTGCTTGGGCCATTGAAGAATACCATTGGTGGAAAACATTTTGAGGATGACGAAGAGGTGACTTTCACAGTGAAGATATGGCTGCCTGTCCAGAAGAAGGTTTGGTTTGGTTTGTTTGGTATTAAAGTCCTTTTCAACTGCCATGGTCATTTCAGAACGGCGTTATAGGGGCCGCAAATTTTGCCTCGCAAGGGTTCTTTAACGTGCAGCCGGCAAACGACTACACGGGACCAACGGCTTTACTTCCCTTCCAAAGGAAGTGCGTGATATCAGGATTTTCTCCCTGAAAAAGTCCTCGTCATCCTCGGCCGGGGTCGAACCCGCGTTCTCGGGCATCAAATAGAAGGACTGGTACCGCAGAGCATTCAAGCCTTTGTGTCTCGCTGGAGGAAGGCGATAGAATAGGACGGAGATTATATGGAAAAATAAGGAGTGTAGAGGAAACATCATTCTTTCGCGTGTATAAGTTCCATTGTGTTCAATAAATAATTGTTGAAGAAAAAAATTGTGGTGCATTACTTTCTGGGCTACCCTCGGATCATTCATTTATGGTTTATTTAAATCTATTAGTTTTCCGCGAATTTTTTTCAGAGCAAATTTTGAGCCAAACAAAACGACATTAGATGTGCAAGAGTACCAGTTTATAATTCATTTTTTCTATATCCACCACCGATAGCAATGGAATTTTCCTACCTGACACCAATTTGGGCATGCCAGCTGCATTAAACGGCGTCGGCTGCTGGTGTAACCTTTCCACACAACTCATTGCACTTCCCGATCACAAGAGAAGTGCTGGCCAGCCAATGCCTTTTTCATCGGGCCGAAGAGATGATAATCCGACGGCGCCATATCTGCACTGTACGGTGGACGGTTTTTGATTTCCCAGTTGTATCTAGCGATTTTTTTCCGTGGTCTTTAACACCAGCAGCCGACGATATCTTATGCAGCTGGCATATCCACATTGGTGTCACGGTGGGGGAAATGCATTGCCGTCGATGGTAGATATAGAAAAAAAATAAGTAATGAACTCCTACTCCTACACACGATTGCTTGGCCAATATATTGATGTGAAAAAAGACATGGAACCGACTTATGGATTTGCCCCCGTATAATCGTGATAAGCGTCATCGCTAAGTTGCCCAGGTTATGTATGCATTGTTTGTATCAGAACCGTGTGATGGCATCTGTTATTAGTATTGTTATTATTCTCCCCACCTCCCCATTTTTTCTGTTTAAAACTATTTTTAACTTCATTTATTTATTATTATGCATATTATTATTATTATTATTATTATTATTATTATTATTATTATTCAAGCTCGTCAACGCTGCTGAAACAACACGAGTTAAGCTCTTTATGGATTCCTCTTCTGATTCTGGACTCAGTCAAAACCCCTACCGATTAAAATCCCGCAGGCTTATACTGGCATGGCACCTCTCTCAAAACCATGTCCTACATGTAAAGATGGTATCCTTGGTAAACAGCACAAACTCACTTGTGCTGGATGCCAATTCGGTAAGCTCCAAAACCCATTGACCCTCTAGTGACCCATTGCTTGCCAAATGGCGAAATGATGTAAATACCTTAACATTAGAAAACTCAATTTGCAATGCAGACACAACTGGTGGCTCACCTAGTAATGTAAATAAAGATGTAAATAATATTATTCTCCATGTCAGCAATGAGCGTGAAGAGGAAACTTGCTCGAACTCAGGAGACTGTATTGAACTCGTTCGATCAATACTCACGAAACTCAACCATCTTACGAAGCTAAATCATGAACAATTTTCCGAAGTTTGTGCCTTGAAATGCAGTAATTACTGCTTGCAATCCCAACTCACAGACCAGTCAACACTGCTCCGACAAACACTAATAAAACTCTCAGCTCTTGAGACCCAACATGATAGGATGGCCCAGAACTTCATGTCATGTTCTCATGCTCAGCTAGACAATTCTTCTAGTCCAGCAGTGAAAACACCTCCAATATGCCTACCCTGGGGTCAAGAAGAACGCCCAGAATTATAAGCCTAATGTTATTGAGCAACTAGGAGAAAATACTTTTTCTTCATTGTCCTATAACGGCGCTGTCAAATTTGGGACGGTGTCACAAAACAAGATCGTCGAGTCAACTAGAGGGTGCGTAAAGTATTTGAGGACACACCTTCGTTTGGATACTGCTGCACTATAGTAAATTGTATGTCCTTTCCGTTTCCGGAAAGCAAAATGGCGGACCATGAAGTACCACAAATCATGAAGAGACATGTAGTAATCGTGGCAAGAAAGGCAAAGCACAGCGATTTCTATAGGTCGCAAGATCATTCGTCCACAGAGTGCAGAGGGGGTTGGAGACTGAAGATGGCAGTGTTGCACTAGTAGCAAAGCGTAAAAAAGAACACCTGAATTTATTCAGCAAGTGCAGCAGGCCATCGATGACAATCCCAGAATATCCATAAGGTAACTTGCCAAAGATCTCCACGTGTCAGAAGCAACAATCAGAAATGTTGTTCATCAAAACATCAGATATCACACGTATGTTATGCGAAGAGGTCAGTTTATGTCAGACAAAACACGGGAAAACCGCTTACTCAGGTCGTTAAGGCTCTTAAACAAGCTGAAAAATCCGTGTGAAGCTGATTTGCTGTGGATTTTCTCCGATGAAAAAAACTTTGACCAGGATCAGATGTTGAACAGAAGAAATGACAGATGGTTATGTGCAGACCTTTCGGAAGTGCCACGAGTCATGCACATGAAATTTCTTGCAACTGCCATGGTTTTAGGGGTTACCAGCAGTGAAGGACATGTGATGCCTCCACACTTCTTTCCCCAAGGCTTTTAAGTTAACTCTGAGATCTACTTTGAGGCCCTTGAAACAACTATTAAGCCTTGGATAGACACGATACGCAACGGAAGGCCTTACATGTTTCAGCAAGATTCTGCTCCAGCACACAAGTCTCGCATGACACAGGAATGGTTGGCCGATAACTTCCATGATCACGTAACCCCTAACTTTGGCATCCTAACTCCTCTGACCTGAATCCGTTGGACTACTGTGTATGGAGCATTGTGGAGAGACAGGTCAATGGACACCCTCATAGCACCAAAGATGAAGTGAAAGCTGCCATTGTTCGAGCAATGACCAGTATGAACCATGACCATTTGATTCACGCATGTTTATGGTTTCGATATCGCACTGAAGCAGTTATAGAAGCTGAAGGCAGATTCATTGAATAGCCATATAACAAGAAGATTTCTTGTGTATGCTCATGATATGTTTCGATAATAAAGTTATTATCTCGAGTTATATCTGTTTTCTTTCTTGACGTGAATCTGTCCTCAAATACCTTACGCACCCTGTACTATCCATGACAGTGGTGATTCAAAAATACACTCTACGTGGCAGCTAAGGACCTCCAAACTACCTCCTCCTCCCATTGGGACGGGGGTCAACACCAACATTAAAGCCATCGAAACCCGTTCTGGAATTAACTTTCGTAAACTTCTCAACTCGAGTTTGCATCCTGCCACTACGGTCCAACAGTTGGTAGCTAATGTATCTGCCTTTTCTACCTCCAAAGTAGTGTCCTACTACCTGAAAACCAAGTCAACGAACTATACTTCCTTTTACCTTTCTGTTCCTGCAAGTGCCATTGAAGAATTTCAAACTTCTAATAACTGGCTCTCCAATGCATTAATCCTACCATTTAGAGGAAGACTAAATCCTAATCTTATTTAGCTCCCTGGTCCATTAAATGGAAAAAAAAACACAATAGGAGATTATCATATTACTAAAACCCAAAATACAGTAGATACTTTTGAAGTGACCTACTCTACACCATCTGTGACAACTGAAGATCTTTCTTAAGATTCTAGAGGCACGCACACCGAGTCTATTTCTACCAATGCAAGTGGAGTATTTGACACTAAAAGCTGGCCTTAACCTTGAGTTTTTGAATTCACAATTCAACAATTGTAATGTCATGAGGGTACAGTACAATAGATGGTACATCAAATATTAGCTCTTTAAAACGTCATTGTACCTGGTTCAATTGTTTTGCCAGTCGGAATCTCGTCTTACTGTTCGTTGGACGTTGCAAATCTCGGCGCTCTAAAATCCGCATAATTTTAATCGACGACTAAGTGGAGTAATTCTGTCTTTAGAAAAAATTTTCATAATGGGACATGTTGGGAAATGTACTGTATTATTCACTTGTTACAATGTCCTAGGAAACATTTTTTTTTGTCTTCTTTGAGGTGTAATTTGAAGTGAAAAAAAAATTCAGTCAATGAATTTTACAAATTAGTGTTTTTGTTATGATTCCGGGTTTGTCCAAGCAGAAAATGAAACGGAATTTTGTTATATAACATCTTAAAATGTTAGCTGAAAGAAAAAAGTAGCGGAATTTCAGCATTTTATTTTTTATGAGTTTTTTTTAAACTGCAAGGATTCGCACAAAAATCGTAGAAAAACGTTGAAATAATATTTTTTATGGCGTAAAGACTAAAAAAAGGTGTAATTTTGTAAATATTTTTAATTTTGGTCTTTTCAAGTTTTTGTTTTTAGTCCTCAAAAATCAATGTTTTTCACCTTTTTTCTATGAAAAAATAAACAACGAAAAAAACGTAGAAAGAGTTCTTTACATTAATCGTTAAGACATAATAACGGTTTTTTTCGTATCAGTTACTTACAATCGCGATTGTCACATATAAATAGGAAAAAAACAGTTATGACCAGCTTTTAGTGTCAAATACTCCACTGTGCAACATCATGAACTGTGTTCTTCCTCCTTTAGTACAAAGTTCCACTAAAAACTTAGCATCGGAGTCTTTTGCTGAACGTTCATTAGCCCATTAATGAAAATTTACTATCAAAACTGTAATGGCCTAAGAAATAAATCCACTCTTTTTCGTCAAAACTTATCTGCCAGGAATTATGATGTCATCACTCTCACTGAGACCTGGCTTCAAGAAAATTTTCCCCGTTCCGAAATTTTTGATGATAGTTATCGCTTGTTTAGATGCAATCTACACACGGACAATAGAGGAGGAGGGGTCGCCAGTGCTATTCTTCATTAACTTTCTTGTGTTCCTCTTCAGTCCAATATCTCCATAATTGAAAATGTGTGGATTGAAGTTCGAGACAGTCACGGATGGACTCTTATCGGCAGCATCTACCTTCCACCAAGTCTTCCTGCTGACGACATCTGTAATGTGTTTAGCGAAATTCTTGAACTTCTAATACACTTTCAAGGCACATTATCTTAGTTGGTGACTTTAATATCAACACTCCATTAGGAAATTATTTTTCAATGCTTAATGAATTGCTGACAATCTGCGATGTACGGTTGCACAATGGCTTTCCTAACTGTTCCAGAACTATTCTTGGCCTTGATTGAGGAAAACTCCAATCTTCCTCCATCTGTCCTGATTGAGGAAAACCCATTGGTGACAGTTGGCAGGTATCATCCTACTCGTTATAATTCTGCTTCATTATATCTAGTCCATTCATCAAAGTTTCCTTCTAATATAGGCTGGGATTTTTCTAAAGGGAACTATTTACAACTGTACGAGGATGCCTTCATTTTTGACTGGAATGAAATTTTCTGCAGTAACGATCCGAAGATGCCGCAAACTGCCTTGTTAAAAATTTTACCAACATTGTTAGATGGTACATCCCCATGAAAATAAATAACAGCTCCTGCTCTAAGCTTTAATTCGTCTTATCAAGCGCAAAAGCGCCTTGCACAAAATCTACTGGAAATCAGGAAATCCCAATGATTATGAACTTTACGCTAGTGCCCGACGTCATGCCATGTGTGAAAAATGAAAGGATCACTAGCAATATGTTCAGAGGCTTGAACATAATCTTCGTTCTCGGCCAGTCTCTTTCTGGTCTTACATAAATAGCACCAGAAAACTTCATCAGCTTCCTCCTGTAGGTATGATTGATGCTAGTGGCCACGGCTCCACTGATGGGAGTGTTATTTGCAATATCTTTGTCACCCATTTCGCCAATGTTGGAATGCCTTACAATAAATCGGATCATCTCTTCTTCCGTGGAAATGTTAACCTGTGATGTTATCACGTGTTGTGTTGAAAAACTATTTTTGGGAGAAACTTGGTCGTTGGAATAATAGCGTATGTTATTCAGTATAACAAAGAAAATATGAAAGTATAGGAATTTTTTTGATGAGAATTCATAGCGTTGATAAATTAGTAATTCTAAAACTGGATATAAATCGAGGATATACAAATGTGAAACAGCAGGAGGGGAGGTGCTGTGACAGGATGAAACTGTCTTTTGGGTTGTGTCTATATGCACTTGAAGTTAGTCTTTGGATTCTTAGGTGAATTGGAGTATTGAATTTATTGATGGGTAGTTTATTTTATGGATTTTATGAAATGTTAGAAATAATAGAGAATTCTTCATTTGTTCTTGTTGGATTTTAATAAAATGAGAGAGGGAAGGGAGACCAGAAATGCTCTCAGTATTTAGGAGAGTTGAACAAAAAAGCTCATGAGTCTGCCAAGAGATTGCAGGAGGGAGGCTGAGCACTCCGCTCTTGACATTTGGAGGGAGGCTAGTTGAGATACTCTCAGCTGCTGTGAAGCTATCATGGCCAGTCAAACAAGTCCATTAGTTTCTCCTACCAAATTAAGATGTATGCAGGCTCATCATAAGATGCTAATAGATGGATATTAGCATCAAATTTGAAGTAGATGATTTATTGAGGGGGAGGGTGTTAAGTGTCGCTGTTGACCTGGCCAACCTAGGCCAGGTAGAGAACGGCACTCTGAGCACCTCAATCAACTCACTACACGAAGAAACACCATCTGCATAAAGTGGAGTCATCATTGGAGATCAGAACCTCAACTTTCTTCAGGGCTTTGTGAGTCAAAAGAAAAACTGTTGCGATGGATCATCGTGATCAAATGCCTATCCTTGTGAAAACAAGACAACGGCGCATTTTGAATCTTCTGTCGAACTTAGTGGAGACAGCATGAGCCATCCAGTGAACTCACTTACTAATTGATCCACATCATTCTAAAGTGTGTTTTATGATTCAAGGTGATGTGTGTTTAGTGAAATATCATGGCCTGTTGATATAAAAAGTGTTAAGTGCCTATAAGTGGAATATATGTGATTACAGATCTGCAGACGTTTTGATACTACATAACTGTAAGTAAAGTAAAACGCATTGATTAATAAGTGATTAATAAGATTCATAAATAGTCAGGACATGTGTGTGATCAAAGACAATTTTAGTGAAGTAGTTTAAGTTATCCTTTACAGATTAGTCATCCTCAGTAGTTGAAAGAGTCAGAGCTTGGGTTGATATATATTATATATTTATTGAATTTTGCATGTTATTTTAGATTTTAGTAATTGGGTATTTTAGAATTAACTTCCTTCTTTTTTGTGTTTAGATCTGTCCTTTCTTTATGTAGGTTAAGTGCTGAATATTATTTGTTTCTCTTTGATGTTTATTTATCTGTGAATAAAAATATATCGCACACAATCACTTACGTCAGCTTGTAAGGAAGTGACAATTATTAATTTAAACTCTTTAATTACTTTTATTAAACTAAAAGAGCTCGCAAGAGCATATTACAATGAAGCCCATTTCATGTTTTCATGGCTTGCCATGAGTGACACGGCTAGGACACCAACCCGTTTCCTTATAAAACCCCTCAGATTATCTCAGGATTTTTCCCTTATAACGCGGTACATTTATGGAAAACATTCCACAAACATATAAAAGATTATTTTCTGTGAAGCCCCTAACTGTCGAGACCATCAGAGACACATATAAAAGATGTTGTGGAATTGGATTATGAATTTACAGACTGGTCACGTACAATGTTTTTAATGTAATGCTTCAAATCCTTTTGTACTTGCTCCTTGGAGAGCGCAATAATAATAATAATAATAATAATAATAATAATAATAATAATAATAATAATAATTTTTTTTTTAATAATTGTAACAACAATAGGGAGAGAAACACACCAGATAAACCGGGGTGCAAGGCCCCGTGTTGTCCCCCAACAGGCCTAAGCCCAAAACGGGGTTAATGAACCACATATAAAAATTTATAATAGAAAAATAAAACAAAAAATAATAACATTAACACAGCGATTCTCGAATAAAAACATTAAAAAATAATAAAATAATATAGAAATAATAAAAATTAGATGGAAAATGAATAGGGGAAAAAAAAACAAAAAAAACCGGAAAGGACGAGGAGACAGGCGTTATGAGAAAAGAGAAAAATGGAGTTCATCAGAAGCCGGAAAGCAAACATCGTTGAAATTATCTAAGTAATTAGTAATCACTTTATACACCGGATCGATCCGTGAAATAAACGTCTTCCATTTGTACAAGGGAGTAAAAACGAAGCCCCTACGCGTCAATCTAATACTCTGAAAGTTAAAATCATTCACTAAAGAACCTACGCTAAACTTAGCGTGAAAAATACCGACAAGAATGTTAAAAAGTGAAATACTAATAATACGCGCAATGTTAAAAATGTTATGAAAATGGGCGGACGTCAAAGGTAGCTGATTGCCAAAGTTCTTTATTATGAAAGCTTTAAAATTAAGGCATTTACGTTGTATTTTATGTAAAACTTGTTGATTGCCCCCAAACCAAATCCACGCGCAATAGATGATTTTAGGAATCACAAAAGTCTTAAACAGAAGCAAAAAAGTTTTTGCTTCCGTAAAGAACTGAATGGACCTCTTCAACATGCCGATGCGACGTGAAATATCCAGATATATGTGATTTAAATGCTCAGAAAAGGAACAATTGTGTGACATAACCACTCCTAAATCCTTCAAAGTATTAGTTCTAACCAAGGGAGTACCATTAATAACATAGTTAAACACAAACGGTGCAGTAGAACGATTGAAGGACATCACAAATGATCTGGACGCATTTAGTTCAAGCCCATTACAACAGGACCAATGATACACTCGTTTGAGCATGACCTGCAGCTCGTGGCATGAGGACCAGTCGTTAATGGTCCGAAAAAGTTTAACATCATCAGCATAAATAATGATTTTAGTATGGGAATCAGTTAAAACATATGCAAGATCAGCAAGAAAAATGTTAAACAATAAAGGGCCCAGAGGAGACCCCTGCGGCACACCACTTTTGATATAAAAGGGAGGACAAGAGTAATCCTGATTTCTTAGTCTGAAAGCCCGACCTGTGAGCATATCATTGAACCAGTCATTGGCCACTAAGTCCAATCCAACAAATCGCAGTTTAAGCAGCAACAAGGGGATACTAACTTTGTCGAACGCTTTTGAGAAGTCCAAATATAGTGAATCGACCTGGGACCGAGTATCAAGAGAATGGATAATATGATGCAAAAATATGGCGAGAGTAGTCTGTGTGCTTCTCTGTGAACGAAAACCGTGCTGTGCATCTGGAAGATGAGCGTCAACGTGTTGAGAAAGTTGGTCAGCAACTAAAGTCTCCAACAGCTTAGCTGGAAACAAAATTAAAGTGATGGGACCAAAAGCTGGTTTAGCCGAATGTTCGGTTTTTTTTAGGGATCGGCTGAATCACCACTTGCTTCCATGCAGCAGGGTAACGTCCAGACCCCAGCGATACATTAAAGAGGTGGGTTAATGGAGAGATAATTGCTGATAAACAGCCTTTAAAAATAAAATCCGGGATATCTGGAGAAGTTCAGACTTTTGACGCAGATAATCTCCGAGCACGATCTAAAATTTGCTGTGCAACCAAAGGTTGAAAAATGAACTTCTTATCTAAAGTGCTCCAGCACGCTGTCAAAATATCTTCATTCACACAAATTTTCAGATTATTGCTCATAGTTGACGCAAACGAATGAGCAAGTTCCGACAAAGCATTAGCATCCAGAGGCTCTTTATAATTTTTGTTGCGGTTTAGACACAATTTGGCAGCTTCCCAAAAGGCAACAGGGTTATTATTAACTTGCTCTTCCAAACATTTAAAATAATTCATACGATCGTTGATCCAGCTATTCTTAAACGCTCTTCTGGCCTCGGCAAATAACAAATAATCGTCTTGGGCCAAAGATTTTTTATACATTTTATGTCTTTTCCGTTTACATTCCCAAGCATCTCTAGTTTGTGCAGTAATCCAACTAGGGAACCTTGGCATTGATCTATTCTTCCTCGTTGAAATGCATCCATTAACTTGTCGCTTATGCATAGGAACGGCTTCAGAGACAGCATAACTGATAACAGTCACAATATCATTCCAAATCTCATCAACGTCCAACGACTTTAACGTTTTAGACCAATCGTTATTAGCAACTTTCCGATAAAGACTCTGAAAGTCTGCACGTCGAAAGTTGTAACACGAATCTTTGGGAGGCGAAAAAGTTTCCAACTCGTCCTTAAAATACGCAATACAAGGAGGATGGTAATCATCCGGGTCAACAAGAGGCGAATCTGTGGCAGTTACATGCATATTTAAGTTAGAAAAATTTTTATCCAGATTATCGCCGTATCTATTCCGCAAATGGTTAACATTATTAAGGTCTAACTCTTTTATCCAACTGCTGGTAATTAATTTTCTAAACCTGGAATAGTAAGCATGATCATCATAAACTTTGAAATCAGAGTAATTAAAATCGCCCACAATAATACAGTCCGCGGGTGAATGAGCAAAAAACTCCGTAACTTCCTCCAAAAAACATTCCAGTTCATTATTTCGCAAAAGCGGGGGCATATAAAGATTCATTATGATTACCGGTTTAGATCTACCCGCCGAAGTACGACGAACAATTTCCACAGCGACGACGTCGATACATTTGACGGTAATAACGAATCGACAATCTTTAGCTCTAACAGATACCGGAACGGCGATAAGAACGCCTCCTCCTCGTTCCTTAATAGTTCTGTCACTCCTATACACATTAAATTCACGACCAAACAATAAAAAGTTGGAAATAGACTCATTAAGCCAGGTTTCAGATAAACAATATAGCAACTGAGGATTCTGTGCCGAAAAATCAAAAGTTCGAGCCATCTTGGTTCGCAAACCGCGAACGTTCTGGTAATAAATAGCATTAACCATCGGAGTTGATCATGCCCTCCTCCTGGCGCACAGTGTCTACTTCATCTAATTTAAGAGATAAGCCACCCGAAGCTGAGTCGTTCTTGCAATAGGACGAGTCTATCTGACTATCGTAAAGTTTGCCAATAAACAAGGAAATCAACACTCCTTCCGGCCAAATAGATGAACTAAATAAATAATCAAAATCTTTTTCCTTTAGCAATAATACAAAAGAAGAATACGAATTAAACTTAGTCTTCAGCTTAACGCATCTCTGTATGGAGATTGAGGTGGAAATATCAGCAACAAAGTCATATAACTGCTTTACAGAGGTATTTGGCTCCAATCTTGTGACAAACAATTTCTTCTCCCTCTCTCTCATATATCCAGCCTTAATTGGACCATCTCTATTAGCGTTAGCACCTATGATTGTATTTTTCTTATCTTTCTTAATTTTATCTACGCGAGAAGAAAGTACTCCACTTGAATGTTTCGCCTTAATTGACTCGTGCGAGACGGTCTCACGCACGCCATGAATAGCTAAACCGCTAATATCGTACTTGCTAGACTCTTCCACGGTCGAATCTCGATGAGACACAACAAGAGATATATCTCTCGCCTCCAATACGCCGAGAATCTTATCAATTTTCTTGTTAATTTCTCTGTTATTTTCCTGTAGTTTCGTAGCCAAAGCCGTATATTCCTTAACCGCACCGATGAGCTCATTAATAGCTGATAAAATTTGTGCAAAATTATAATAATAATTATAAAAATAATAATAATAATAATAACAAAACCTGCCCTCTTTTTTTTAAGAACCCAATCTTTGTTGATGTTTGATATTGTGCTTACTGGGGTCAAAAGGTTACATTGGTACCTGACGTGTAAGGCAGTGCAATCAGCAACATAGGTTACAAACCCTAACATTGACAAGTCCACTATTCACGATTCTCTCTCTACTATGACTATCTCAGATGATGATGTCCTCTGTAGTATTTGTAAGGTCCAAGCGATCCTCCTCTACTACCGACATTCCCTCTCACCTTGTGGCCCCTCTTCAAGATATTTTCAATCTTTGCAAACAAAATAGCCACTATCCTACTGTCTGGAAGAGCACGATCACTGCTCCTATCTATAAATCTGGACTTGCTACATTACCAAATAATTATCGTCCTATTTCTGTTCGTCCAGTCATTGCAAAAAATTTTGATTGCATTCTTTATAAAGATCTGTTTCAGCACATTTTGCCCTCTCTTTCTACCTGCCAACATGGTTTTCTTCCTGGGAGGTCTCTGGTTACCACTCTGGTTAGTTTCACATAGGTGCAGGGCCAGACAGACGTCATTTATTCGACTCCAAAGTCTTTGACACCGTTCAACATGACCACTTAATTCATAAATTGAAATTCCTGAGACAATTTTCTGGCATTCTTGAATTCCTACATTTCTAAAAGAATCAAGGTGGTTCGCATCAAGGCTCCATCCTCGGTCCTCTTCTCTTCAATGTTTATACCTTTGACCTTCCTAATCATGTCATGGTTTCGGGTATTGCGCTGATGATACCAAGCTCTTTCGTACCATCACTTGCGATATTAATCGATTGAAAGCTTGGTATCAGGAGAATAGGCTTAGCATTTACGGTAACAAATGTGCCCACATTGCCTTTACCAATAAAACAAATCCAATTTACAAGGTTTATACTGTCTCCAATGCTACAATTAAAACGGTCAATCAAATGCGTAATCTTGTAGTCGTTCTATACGACAAGCCCACTTTTAATCCGTAGATATACCATGTACTCACTAAAGCTCTGCGTTGTGCTAGGATACTTATGCATCATGAACATACCTTTTCTACTCTTCAAACTTTTCTGTTTCTTTATACTACCGCAACTTATGAACTGTAGTGAGATTTGGAATGGTTGCACCCGGGAGCAAGATATAGCTCTGGATAGAGTGCAATCTATCTTCCGCCAATATCTCAAATGAAAGTTCCCTAACTGCGATAACTATTTTACACCATTACATGACATCCGAAATAAGCAATCTTCTGCCTATATCAAACAGCCACTTTGTAAGCATTCCCATGCTCAAACGTCAACGTTCTATAGGATCCAATATGAAAACAATCTGTACCATTCTGATATTGATATTTTAAATTACTTAGTTTTTTAATGTTTACAGCTTAAGTTTTTATTCTACTTTAATTTTGTAATTCTTCATTTGTTTTCCACGTTTATGTTTCCATTTTTATTTTAATTGTATTTAGTCATATTTTATCTTTCATCGTTTTAAATTTATTTTATGTTGCAATGCCGTCTATCACGTAATTTTCTGGAAATGAAAAATTAAAAGCAGACGAATTCCGTCAAGAGAATAAAAAAATATTAGCACCATCTATTGAGGGAAAAAGCCTCGAAATGGCATTTGTGTACAGTAAAAGAGGCCACAAGCAAGCGTGTCATAGTCGAAGCAAAAGAAAACGTGGCGCTGCGCGAAGGCTGCTGGGAGGAGTGAGAGCGTGGAAAGAGAGGAGAGAGAAGTGAACGGGCTTTTGAAAGATGAAAACGTGGCCAAAAAATCTCTGACTGTGGACGTTTTGATGTGTCGGCCTGAAGACTCAGTAAAATACGTGGCTGACAACAGCAGTGTGGCCTGCCTTCTCGCTACGTGCCAGAACGCTAATACTGCGGAACTTACTGTGTTGTGCGACGGAGAAACTGCGTCGAATAATTTTGCGTCGACTTTGTAATTCTTGATGGTGTTGAATCAATAATTTTCAGAAAATCAGTCACCGAGACGAACGCTGAGAAGCCTCAATACCTCTTGCTCGTCGGGATGACAATTGAGAAAACCTACAGAGCTCGCCAGCATCCAGTAAAGTAGAGGAATTCCCAGCGCAGTGAAATATACTCGCTCAGAGGTTTCTGCATGTTAGCACAGCCGAGTTTTGCTATAGGAGGCCAAGGATCTCATCCTGAGCAACGTCTGAGGAAATTATCAGTTGACTTCGTCACAGGAGCAAATCACCGGGCCCAGCAGCCACTGCAGCCGTTGTTTGGTCCTCATTAACGGTCTGTCAAAAGACGACAGCTTAATCTTGGTTCCAGAGACGTGGCTTCCCGCTACATCGTCGTGCAGCAAATTTATGGTGGTGATGCCATGGGCGTTTCCTGTCTTAGTTCGAGAGGAACTGGGAGCCATTTTAGTACTATAGGTTGTAACGACCAACTGTTTTTGCCCCGATTTTCAGCGGATGTGATCGCTAAAATAAAATAATGAAAAATGAATTGAAAGAAAAAGAAACTTACTTAAATAATTTGCCGACAATGTTTAATGTGGAAAACAAATTAATCATTATATGCGTGTGATTTGAACAATGAAACCCGTTTTGACGTCGGAAAAAAATTGTTGCGAACAGTGTTTTACTTTTAGAAGCAAAGTTGATACGAAGACTGTGTTGAAAAAAGGAATCTTCTTGCTCTTGATTTGTTTTTTAAGTAAAGAGTCGAAATGGGATTTTGGTGGTCCTTAACAAATAAGGGCGAAAAGAAAGAATTCCTTCATTAGTCCTAACCCTTTGTCTTTGTTGGCTACCGTTCGAGGAAGGAAAAAAAAAAGCCTTTCCGCGTAGAACCAGACACGCAACGAAATAATTATAACAAAAATGGTAATCAGTGGACGTTCTGATCCATTGCTTCGACCCTATTGCGATAGAAGCCCGTCATTCCATTAAAGTACGTGCTGCTGTCCCTCTTCTGTATTGCCCCATGCATAAAAGATACATGTTGATTACTTCAGTTTCTCCAAGCTAGAGGACGTTGTTAAGGTCGCTAAATTAGAACAAAAAGAATAAACTATTAAGGTAAAACTTTATTAGTTTGGTTTTTCCATTTGTGACTTTGGAACTAATGTATTATTGGTATTATATGTTTCACGTGACCTCGGTTCAAGGATACGTTCGACTGATCATTGTATCCAGCGGTGATTCTGGCGCCTCTAGGATTAGTGAAGCTGTGAAGATAAGGTAAAACCTTTTGCTTATTCTCTTTTGGAATGGGATGAAAAACGTTAGAATTGGCTGCTGCCAAAAAGGAGTAAAACCCATTTTGAACCAGACGTGAGGAAAGAATTTCCACCATGATATAGAGGCAAAAAAATAAATTAGAGATTACTGATCTAACCTTGATTTGTTTCCAGTATACATAGAATAAATGTTAAAGAAATTAAGATAATTTCTTACCTGTGATTCGTGAAAATATTTTACTAATACCCTTGTTAGGAGTTTACCTGATCAGAAATAAGAAAATTTTTAATTAATTTCAAGACAAAAATATTATT
The DNA here is from genome assembly GCA_023313115.1 of Rhysida immarginata. Taxonomy (NCBI): domain Eukaryota; kingdom Metazoa; phylum Arthropoda; class Chilopoda; order Scolopendromorpha; family Scolopendridae; genus Rhysida; species Rhysida immarginata. The sequence continues at coordinate 11,409 of JAHWFO010062190.1, read as the reverse complement.
GACAAGAGAGGAAGCCTATAAATGATCAATTTAAACCTGTTATTAATAATTTGCTTACCCACTATGTTGATTTATTCTTCAGTTGATAATGTTTGGTTCTTTCTGCAAAGATATCAACCTGACCCAGTCGGTGGTCCCTCTAAGTTGATGAAAGATACAGTGGATTTTATTTTTAAGGGAGGGCGATTCCATATGAGTATGCCTTCCGTTACTAATCACTCCTCATTTCCCGTATGAAAGTTTAATTGTTTGACAAACCCAGACGCGGTGATCCCTTACCCGTTTATCCGGATTACTCACTTCCTTATCATCGAACGTAGTCGTAAAAATTGCTTGATTGAGACCTTCGTTATTGCCTAACGGAGAATTTAACTCAATTCATATCTGTGATTATTTCTCAAGGATTTATTATTGCATAATGGCTGCCCAGGACTTCGAATTGATAGATTTCCCGACCGGTGTACGCCGCAACTGTGAAAAACCAACACTTAGGCTGTTATGATTCTCCCAACGAGATTTTATTTTATAATTTTTTTATCGAAAAACGGAAGAAAAAATTCTGCGACCTGGGTTCGAACCAGGAACCTTGACTATCATGGCCGATGCCTCTATCAAGTTGGTAGAGGCATCGGCCATGGTAGTCGAGGTTCCTGGTATGAACACAGGCCGCAGAATTTTTCCTTCTGCTTTTCGATAGAAAAATTATTACATCTTGTTTGGAGGTCATCTCCAGTCTATATTTATTTATTTACTTGCGAGTTCATCAAACTTTCTGATGGTTTGGATAGGAGAAATTCTCGATCTGTGAGCCGGGTGCCCGCCTCCCATTAGGCTTTCAACCTTTGACAACTTGGTTGTCTTTAAGACACCTTGTGACAGTATGGCTGTCCGGGTGTCTGCAATAGCCCAACTGGTAGAGGCATCGGCCATGACAATCGAGATTTTATTGTTGCTCTCCCGTAATATTAGAAGTTGAGCAAATATCGCCCGATTTTGTGATTGTTAATTAACGAATTAGTGAAACGCTGTGGTTTAATTGAACTCGAGATTGAGGAAAAGAAACCCGAGTTGGAGACAAGAATATTGAAAGTATAATATTAAAACCCTTTTTTATTATTTATTTATTTTTTTTGCATTGATAAGACGAAAAATAATCTACATAGTTTGTCTATATTATATCCATGAGTTTCCGATAAATAAAGGGGACCCAATTCACGTCTTATTTGTCTCTCTCTTATTTAGTGATTAAGTTTTAGGCACACCCTCCTCACGTAGGCTCAAGACAGCTACATGAGTGGATATAACTGTAGTCGTCTGTGAATGACCACAGGCCCCCTACAAGGTAAGCTTACATTTCCTCTCGTAATCTATAATTGATGAGCGCGTAGCTCTCATTCGCTACCAGTTCGGAAATAAGGTTCTAATGAATTCTTTTTTTTTTTACCTATTCCCTTGTAGATAATTCTTCCAGTACTCAGTTATTAAGCTCAAAGCGCAGCCGCCGTCTCTGGCGGTATTGTAGCTAAGGTCCTTGGCACAACTGGTTGCAGCAACTTTGAAAGTATTTTTATTTGGAAGTAATCGGTTTTTTTTTGATAATGCACCTTTGAACTGTTATTGCTTAATTATGTGTAGGCTGCCCAGGCGGTTAAACAGAAGTAATTTAGATAATTATTTCATATGAATCAAGAATAAAAAGGTAATATATATTAATTAAATTACGGAGTCGTAGTATGCCAATATTTGTGGAAATTATTTTCATTTCATCTTGAATGACATGTTGTGGTCGGTTCCCAGCCACACATTTGGAATGAACACCGTCGTTCCTTTGTTTGCTTTCGAAAATTCACTGCACTCAATAATATTAAATCCCAGGTTTCCACAATTAATCTGGTACCATTGCACAGTCCATTTTTTTGGATTCAAATTTCGATCAAGCATGACGCAGCAACCTTTCTTGAGGCGAAGTATGTGAGGTGGCAATCCCATTGGAGTTAAGGAATTCACAAAGTCTAACCGGTAGTTTTGTCTCTTCTTCGTTGTCGCTTTCCACGTTGTCGAAGCTGAAATACGTCTTTGCTTCCCCTCGCAGCTTATTAAGTACTAGCTGATTTGTCCGGCGTTGCTCGGGCTGTTTGTTTGGTTAAATTTTGCAACACCAGAATTCGAATATAACCGAAAAAGCCTTTATAAAGTAAATATTCACTTTGGAAAAACGAAAAGAATTCTTTTAAATGGTCGCACTGGATTTTTGTGTCCAATTGGGTTCACCCAGGAAAATTCGACATTGCATCCTTAACATTTCAAAATATCAAAGAATGGCTATGAGTATAGATTTATTTCTGTCTATATTAAAAATACTTAATAGATGGATTGAGAGAGTTAAGAAACTGTTTACATTCTCATCAGCATATCTCATCAACATGTAACCGTTTCAATAGAGTGGTATTCAGTCACAGAGCGTGGAATCATGTCCTGAATGTGCTGTTTATATTGATTGTATCAGTTTTAGCAGCAAGGATTGGCCTCTCATACAATCTTTAAAATTTTCTAATACGTTTAGGTAAAAATTATCTCTAAAGAAAGTTACTACATCTAAAACTTCTCTAAAGGAATATACTAAATTGCAAACTCCATACGAAAAATAAATTTTCTCCGGTTATTAGCTCATTCAAGAAAAGCTTGAGCAGCTGCACGCCTAGAAGTTGTATTCTCTTATTTGTTTTAGAAAAATTTCTTACATTTGTCCAAAGATTTTAACAAAAAAAGAAGAAATAATGATTTTTATTTTATTTATTTATTTATTACTTTTTATAACTATCCCTCTTAAAACGTGAATCATTAAAGCAAGTATCATATCTGAAGAAGATGACAGGCCCTGGCACAGAAAAGCCGCCTCTTCTTCTTAGTCAAAGCAACAATGTAATCTTCATTGTTTCTAACAAACGAAAATATACTGATTGCTAAAATCCAACATGGAAACAATGAAGATTACATTGTTGCTTGGACTAAGATGGTCAGGTGACTTTTCAGTGCCAGTGCGTGTCTTTTTAACCCCACCTAGGGTGCATTCACTTATTCACTTGGAGTCACTCCGAGTGACTCCCGTGACTCTGAGTTTATTCGTATTCCGTTTCTTTATCTGCTCCGAGTCATTTGGTCTGCGTTTCTTTATTCGCCAGGAGTTAACTCCCTTGACCTTCCACATCAGGGTACGCTCGGAGCCATTCAGAGTTTGTTTCTTTATTCGCTTTGAGTGCGATGCGGGTTAACTCCCATAACTCCTGCTTTCAAGTTGGAGTCACCGGAGTCAAAAATTTTAATGAGAAAGACGACGCAACTATGAATAATGCCAACAAAGTTGCGACTTCAACGATGATTAATTTTGTTACAATGCGATAATGTTTGCGAGCGTGCTTGTTAGGAACCGTGGCAACCACATAAACAAGAGAAGACTTTATTTCTTCAAGCTGGCACATACATTGTTTAACCATCAACATCTATCTCTCTATAAAATGCACGATCATAGCCTAGCATAATTGGTTAGCCTTCCATTGTTGTAGGCTTGGCACGATACAAACGAAAATTTAGCTTAAATTGATCGAAAATTTGATTCGAGACAATTTCTTCAGCATAATTATTAATTTTTATATGCTCAATCTCAGTTCAATCTTTACGCATGGGCCCAGGGTCCCGTGATCCAGAGGGTATCCGGATAATTGCCACCCAGACAACCGCCACCGGACAACTGCCACACGGATAACTACCACCTAGGACAATTGCCACCTAAGACAATCGCCACCTAGGACAATTGCCACTGAGGATAATTGCCACCTAGGACAATTGCCACCCAAACTGCTCCAGACGAGAGCTCTAATTTAATTAGAATGTTTTACTTTAGATTTTGAATGAAGTTTCAAACTGAAAACTTGAAATTTCAAATTACAATGCAAAATATGAAAAATAAAATTCTTTCACGTAGAGAGTAATAGAGAGATTTAGTGACGAAAATGTTGAGGTAAATATAAATTAAGAAAATATTAATAAAAAAAATAAAATCTGGGGGGGGGGGGAGGCAGTGAGTACAATTCTTATGGGGTAGACTCTATCAGAATGAATACCAGATTTTACCCCCTTCTGTTCGCTCTGATTTTATGTTAAAGCTTCATACAATACTAATAGTTCATTGGTTAGTTCATGTTGTAAATTGAGGTTCATTGGATAGTACAATTCTTTAAATTATGTAATTAAATCATGTACAGGGCAAATTTAATCACGGGAATTTTATTCAGCTTCTTCAGTAGCCACCTATCTTTTTTATATTTATATAAAAGTTATTAACAGTTCAAACTGAAATGTATACAGGGTAACCTGTAATGAGTGAACAAAAATTTGTTGGATAATAGCTGGGGTTATAATATACGTGCGGCAAATTATCATATATTTCAAGTGTAAGGTTTTTCATTTAATGCAATGTAGATATAACAAGAACTTTTATTAAAAAAAATGAATTGACTTCATGGGCCAAACAGAGAACCTCTTTTTTTTGAAGTCGGTAATAATGCATAATTACAAAACAACATGGTCAATCACATGACCACTAAATACGAAAATTTTTAATTTATTCTTCAAAATAAAAACATTTTCTGCCAAGATTTTTAAGTTTACAGGCATGTTAAAATATATTTGTATGCTGTTAGTAAACAAGGCGAATGTAAGCCAAGGAAATAGCTTTAGTCATCGAACTTCGTCTGTAACTACTGTATTAATACGTCGATAGTCGGCAAATTTCAGATTACCCTTTTTATATCCTGAATCCGTCAGAGTAATTTTTCTGTTAAGTAAATAAAAAGTTTGACGATATGAAATGTGAATCCGATTGAATGTGATTCTCAAGTCGAGGAAAACCAATCACAAATTTGGAATAATAAATAGTTTACAAATTCGGAGTGGATTCCACGTTTTTAAAATCAAATTTAATAAATACTTAAAAGTTAGTAGCGTTTTTGGCAACGTTTTTCATGTTCAGCATGTCCAACTCTATAAAAAAACAATTGTTACTTTTTTAAAAAAAAATCCATGCATAATCCATATTGTTGGGTGGCAATTGTCCTAGGAAGCAATTGTCCTCGGTTGCAATTGTGCTACATGGCAGTTGTCCGGGGGGAAGGGGCAGTTGTCCGGGTGGCAGTTGTCCTAGAACCGATCCAGAGACCATCCTAGCCTCTGTGATATTAAATTAAAATTACATTTATCGACCAGAACTTTGTTTTTATAAAAATAATAAAAAATGTGTTATTGTTTATTCCTGTTAATAAAAAATAACTTAATGTTAAAGGGTCCCCTATAACCAAAAGTGCCATGGGCACTGCTAACACCTCCTAGAAAGAAAGCCTGTGCACTGAAAATTCATGAGCACAAGAAGTCATAATTTAGAGCTTATTATTGGTAGAAAACGGTTAACAATGCCTTTTTATGATGATACACAAATGTATGAATTTTCAGTGCACAGGCTTTCTTTTTAAGAGGTGTTGGCACTGCTCATGCTTTTCTGATGCCTCCGGAGGTTGCCAGGAGGGAAAAATAACTTGAATCGTTCACAAGCAATGCTGCCAATTCAGCTGGGGTGCATCCAATTTAAAAAATCTTTTTCATTTTTTGTGTATTATACATTAATTAACGAAGTACTATAATAAATAATAACAATATATAATAACAAGTTCATCAAAGAATAATGAGAGTATTTGAAGAGAATTGAAGACTTGTAAATGAATGGTAGATGGTTGATGTGCATTGTTTAATTTTTATTAAAAATGTCCAACAAAAGACAAGCACAAGAAAAAAAGGTTAAATTGGCAAAACTGCTCACAAATGATTATAACGTTCATAGTCTTCGATTGTTACGTCATTGTCTCCTTGTGTTGCATGGAGAGAAGTCTCCGTGACCTACAATGGGCAAAGGCAGTGCTGCTGGTACTGCAAGAAACTTTCTCACGTCAGGAAGGATTGTCCTTTCCTGAAAAAGTGCGATACATATAAACGTGTGGTGGGAAAATATCATCATTGCCCAGTAGGTAGCTATGCATTACCAGCAGCCTCATTGTCACCGCTCAGGGATGTGTCGTCCCAGCAAACATCAGTGATGACAGAGCCTGTCAATTCACTTGTGCCAAGCAGAGCCACGCCGCCTTCTCCTCTACGTCAAAGGCTCCGAACGACTCCATCTCTGCTGCCTCTCCCTGCAGAACCAAGGCAGGAGATGCCACCTCCTCCTCCTCCTCCTTCAGCTCCAATGGTTCATGAAGTAGTTCCACCCACTCCTAAAACATCGAGCGACATTTTGATGGTGGGAGAGGATGGCTCTGCAGATGAAGACGTGAATGTATCGGTGGGTTCAGGTTTGGTGTTTACAGCGGAGGATTTTCCAGCCCTTACCCCGCCAGCACAAGCACCAATGTCGCAACCTCTGCGAATCGCCTGTACATATTCACCAACCAGGTTATCACCATCGACTGGGACGATAAGGTCATCAACGCAGACGCAGCAGGACTATCTTGCGACGATGAAGAGTCCTCACAAGAAACGATCCAGACAGCATCATAGTAGAAGGGACGAGTTTGATGCTCTTTCCTCCATGGAGCACGATAGCGGCGCAGACCGACAGCATAGCCATTCTTCTACTTCTTCTGCAAGCCGTGCACGCAACAGAGCTCGCTGCAACAACTGAGAGGCCGAAGCCTCCACCAGAGGTCAGGTAATTCCTAAATGAAGGTCATATCACTGAACGAACGATCCCTTGGTTCTTCCTTTAAGCAATCGGTTTCATCAACATTCATGGCCCTGTACAAACCAGATATACTTCTTCAAGAAGTAAAGTTAGCGACTTCACAACAACGCTACAATCTACCTGGTCTTCGCAGCCAATATCCAGACGGACAATTTTATATTAATTCTGCATCGCCACATAAGAGGGGGTAGTTACCATCATTTTAACCCCTCCTTGATGGTGGTAAATCAGGTGTTCGACTGCGAGTACAGAGTGATATCATTGGATATTTCATCATTTGGTTTCGACTTCCGATTGCTTAATGTGTATGCTCCATACGATTATGTAGAGAAACGAACTTTATTCAGTGAGTTGGACAATTTTTTATGCACATCTTCACCAGTAGTGATTGCTGGAGACTTTAATTGCCATCCGGACGAGTATAACATATTTTCGTCGGGGTATGTGTTTCAACTGTGCCAGCAAAATGCTTTGTTTGATTTATGGACCAAAACTTCGAATAACAATCAGCGTGGGCCCACATTTCATCAAAGGCCCCATCTGTCTTCAAGGTTAGATTTATTTCTCGTAGACAATGCATTTGCTGGTATTCCTGGAATGATGGAGGTCATTCTATGCTCGTTCTCTGACCACAGTGCCATCAAGTGGTCCTGGAACCTTCCAATTCCAGCGTCAGCTGCAGGTACTGCTCTCCATCGCAATTGGTTCCTGAACGTTTCTCTACTAGATCAGAAAATATACAAGGGTATTTTCGTTCGGTTTGTGGAAAAACATCTCCATAATTTACGTCCGACGTTAGCTTCATGGATAAACTTCAAGATTAAATTGAAACGATTTTTTCGGAAAATTGGGTTGGATGCTTCTAGACGCCGTCGTCGTTACCTCTTTATGTTGCAAGAAATCCTTAATCTTCTTTACAACTCCACTCCGAGAGAAGAGTTTGTTGATGACATCAATCAGGTGAAGAGCGATGTTCAGAGGGGGAAGCAAAATAAATAGTATTTAAGGGGTGATACTGTAAGGGAAACCCCGAAACTTAAGAATGAATGTGGCTCGTTAAAAGACTTATTTTGGTTTAAAAAATGCAGTATTTATTTATAAAATATCAAAATATTCTATACAAAAGAACGTACTACACAATATGATAACGTTCTCATACCATCACGCAGAATGACAAACAATCTTATCACTATCCGGTGTGTTATGGAAGAAGCGAAAGCTCGACATCAAATCTTGCATTATTAAGTCTCGACCAAGAAAAGGTCTTTGATAAAGTAAATCACGAATCCCTTTTTCAAGTGTTTCATCAGCTTCATGTTCAGAATTGTGCTTCGATAATTTCTGCACTGTAAACTGTGGCCACATCATGTGTGGCGATTAATAGCTCCATCTCATTGTTCTTCGAACTGTCAAATGGGGTTAGGCAAGAGTGCCCTTTGTCCCCTCTTTTGTACATTTTCTATCTGGAGCCATTACTCCAATACTTAAGTCGTCACAAAGATGTTCGAGGATATGAGTTGCCGGTTGCGTCGATTAACATCCAGACGCTAGCTTATATAGTTATATTGCAACCGACGCATATTCCTTGAACATTTTTAACCTCACCTTCAATCGCTTTAGTGCTTCGACGGGGAGCTCCATCAACCTCGTCAAGTCTAAAGGCATTGTCGGTGGGAAGTGGCCTTTCTATAACATAGTGTGGCCAAGTGGCAGTGCTTGGATACGTGTTATCCTTTTTACCGGACAAAGACTCGGGCCACTGGCAGCAGTAATTGATAAATGTACAACACGCCTTGACAGGAATTTTCGTTTCCGTACTTCGATGTTTGTCAAGGCGAAGTTCATTAAAACTCATGTGTTATCTATTCTGAGTGCAAAGTGCTATTCACCTTGCCCCTCCCCCAACAGCTTCTTCAAAAAGTACGTAGCGCAATGGCGAACTGTGTGTGGGGGAGTAGCATCAAAAGTCACCCCCTCAAGTTTGAATATCTCTTTATTCCATTTGAGAAAGGAGGGCTTGGTATACCTAATCTACAAATGTATTTAATTGCAGCCAGATTAGCGGCGAATATACGATTGTTTCCTCTCCCTCCTCCCATTTGGGCGAACTTTGTGTTTAGCCACTTGCGGTCTTTTTCAAGGTTAATAAGCTACCAATATCAACTTCACTGCCAGTGGTTACGAATTTCACCCAACTAGGCTTTCTTAACCTGGCGTCACTCGCGCGAGCGGTGTTTACACCGCACTTTTTGATTTTTTTGATTTAGCTCATCATACAGTGGCACTACCTTGTGATGACTTCCATGTATTCCAAGTACAATTTATTGGCAACAGCTAGCACCAATAAAAAATGTTAAAATTAAAAATTAAAAAAGTTAAACTTAACAATTTAGAATGTAAAAATTAAAAAAAAAAGCTACGATTTTGGCATAAATTTATAAAAGTATAATAAAAATCATTTTGTTATTTTATCTCACTGAGTTCTTTTTTATCAAATAAAATCACTTTTAAAAAGTGCGGTGTAAACACCACAGCGCGGGTAGTGCTGTTATAAAATTTGACGCGAGTGACGCCGGGCTACGAACATTCAATTCGCAATGTGAACGTTATTCCCCGACTATGACATGTGGATCCGCAGGAATGGGGTCATCTCAGACAGTCTTGGTTTTTCCAGTAGGCCAGTCTGAGTGCGACCACTGACATCTTTCGTTTGCACTCAGATTATCCGTGGGTAGCTATTTTGAAAGTGATAAAAAAGATTTCCTTCGAAAGAAGCGTTTTTAATTTTCAATGGAGACTGCTGCACCAGGGGTTCATCACCCTCCAACGTTTACGTTTGTGGAGAGCGGCGAAGTCTGCTGGTTGTCCAGTTTGTGGTATCGAAGAATCTGTCCAGCGTGTGTTCTTTGAGTGTCCGTTCACACAGTCCATCTGGGATCGTTTCAAGCAGTAATTTAGTTTAAAAGACTTTTCGTACAATTCTGTGCATTTCCTGCTTGACGGTCCCACCGGCGAACCATAATAATTGGATGTAGCCATGCCAATTATGTTTCTGAATAAAGAAGTATGGTGTGCATATGTTGAAAGATCTGTTGGACTCACGTCATCTATGTCACCTTCTGTAGTGTGGAGAAAGGCTGCCTTCCATCTGAGGTCTTTCTTGCAGCTTGAGTGGGTACGGCTAGGTCCTTTAGTGTTTAAATGCAGATTTGCAGCTTCCAAGCATTTATGCTCGGTCGTCGGAAGGTACCGTTATTACCTTTTCACCTTCCCGACTGAGCTTTGATGGTTCGCCGGAACTTTTAACGGACCTCATTATGAAGCGTTTATAAAAGCATAGCAGCCAAAGTAAAAAAAGGGCTGCATGATCTTTTACCGCATGGGTGCCAGATGCCTGTTATGAAGATTTATGAGAAGGTATCTGCTGAGGCAACCATCACCCATAGCTACAACAGCGGTAGATTTCGGCCCAGTTCTCGAGTCGATTGGTAACTACAAGCCTCAAAAGAGCAGTTGGAAGAATCTTCGGAAACTAAAGAACTGTAAGAATGCTAGTAATATTATTCATTCTGATTCTCTTTCCGATATCAAGGTTTACAACTCCGCTGCTGAGGCAGGGAACCATTCCCGCCAACAACTAAGAGTGGCATCCGATCCAGGTGAACCGAACCGAGGTCACTGCACGAATAGTCGCTGACGAAGCTGCAATCGTCGTCCCGAGAACTATCGATAGCCCCGTCGAAAGGGGAAGGATCGCCCACGTGCAATCCTGCGGGAATCGAAGTCCGTCGAATCGAGCTCTCAGCCAGATAGTAAGATAGCACTTTTGATCACTAATAATTCGAAGCAAATTTTTGAGATTACCAGTGTCTATTTGGATTGCTTTCCGAATTCTGCTATCCTCTAAAAGGATTAACGAAACCTGTGCTTCAAGAGAGAGAAGCGCCAAGGATAACCGAAACCAGTACATCATCTACCAAGTCCCTGTTGGAATACAAGGGCGAAATCGCAGTTCTAGAAAGGCTAGACCCGTCGCCCCTCGATACCGTAAAATAGAGGACCTCTACCTCAACCCCCAATCGCCCTACGAAAAGACCCCACTTTACTCTCCCGTGGGAGGCGGAGATCATCGAAGCGACTGTCCCACTCGCAGACGCAGCCGTATTCGCGTTGGGCACCCTCGCGAATGTCCGCGCTTGGACCCGGAACCATCCTCGTTGGGTATCAGTTGTATCGTGTAGAACTTATCAATTTGTTACCAAGCAATAATTAAGTTACATCTTATTCTAATCAATAAGATATTAATATCTAATTCTATTCCGAACAGTTTTCCCTCCATGGTCGACTTACCTGAACAGGTTGCCGCTTTCGGAATCTGCGGTACCTACCATGCTGACCACTTCATCTTGCCGTTTGGACGCCTCTTCTAAAGATTTGGCTTCGTATCTGATTACCCATCGACTGCAACGCAGATAGTCTAGGATCTAAAGCCATCTCCACTTTAGAACTACCCCAACCAAGTGAAAGAATAGCGAATGATTTGGATTGATGAACCTTTATATCATTTTATATAATTACTAGAAGAGGTACCCGGCGTTGCCCGGGATTATTACACTTGGGAT
>JAHWFO010062130.1:0-13507 GCA_023313115.1 Rhysida immarginata | reverse complement strand
AGCAACATTTTTGCGGGTTTACTCGTAAGGTAATAATGAAATTTCTTTTGATACTATTTCAACAATAACGCGTATAAGGAACGCCATGCTGCACATTTCATTTTTTTTACTAATAATTAACTGTTACTCCATAGTCTTCTTTTAGGCATAAATGGAATTTGAAATTTCCTTCATATTCCTTATAGGGAATTAGTCTGTCTCAATGAATATTTGGATATTTAAACTCAATTCGCACAATGTAGCGATTGATATTTCTCATTACAGTATTTTGCTGTATTAACGTACATTTAAATATTTTTTTTATTATTTATTTTGAGAAATAATTGTAATGGAAATCACAATGCCAATTCCTCAATTGAATCATATTGTATAGAATATTCTTTTGTATTTCTTAAATATCTCATTCTTAAACCAAAAATAAAAGTTTTTTAAACGAGCCACGTCTATTCTTATGTTTGGGGTTCTTTTAAGTATCACCTTTTAAATTCTGTTCTATTATTGCTTCCCCCTCTGAACAGATATCATATTAGTCTCAACGTATTAAAAATTGAATAACAAGAAAATGCGCTCCTTTTATCCGCCTTAGCGGTAAAATCATTCTTGTTAATATTTTTTAAATCTGGATTATAAGACTTGGATAATACTTAAAAATATAGGGTCATATAGACATCTTAATAATGAAATTACACGTGTTATTCTATTACTTCTATTTTTGAACTATCATGTTTCAATGTTTAAATTCTTGTATCTCAGACGATAACAAGAATCAACAGTCACGGTAAAGTTCGCTTTTCAGTTTTTTGTTATTTTTCCCTATCGGAATTCAGAACCTGTGACTTCATTCAATGGTTTAAATATGCATAGTTTCTAATTAATTTCGGAATTCCTATACATTGTGCAACAAAAAATTATCTTTATTTCCATGGGTTTCTTCTGTGTGGAAAATGAAGTTAAATTCTTATTTAGCTCTTCGACACAGAATGATAAACTTTGTAAAAAGCTGATGTTTTGGACTATCAAAAAATTATTTTTTCAAAAAATAATCAGAAAGTAGAAAGAAAGACCTCCTTGTGTTAGGGCCTATTTTCTTTCTTTCTACGTTTGTTAATTAAGGACGATAATAATGTTCTAGGTTAACTTAGCGGTTCCATGTTAAACTATTTTTAATTCTTGAAAGTACAACATGATAGAAATCTATAAATGTTTTATGAAAAAATTCTAATTTTTATTTGGCGAAATTTTTGCCATTATTATCTCGATATTTTGTAATAAGATATAAATCAAAACCAAAATTTGAACGGTAATAAATTTCGTATGAAAAAAGTGAAGCAGATAAATATACAAGACGATATGAGCCTACAAAATCCTTAAATCATATTTGCTTAAAATTGAGGGGCCGGAAAAATGAATTGAACTTACTAAGATGCAGTCTCCACTTGAAAACGATTCCGTCCCTTCTGGAAAAAAAAGTGCCGATAGCTTTTGACATCTCTACTTTAAATATATCGACAAGGGAAGGAAGTGTGTAACGGAGGAAATAAAAGGCAGTTAATATCCGATGCATTCAGTATTTTTCGGGATATATAGTTCAAGCATTTGTATTTACTGACATATAATTTATCATTACTTCATTTCTAGCTTTCTTCTGCTGACTTGTGGAATCTTCGCTGAAGTATCGACGACTGTTCTTCTTTTGATTATCTGCAATACCAGCAGGATCGCTTAAATAAGGAAGTTGATAGTTTAAACATTTTAACTCATGAACCTGTTCGTTAGGTAAGGTTACAAGAAGGGATTCTTACTGATCATTATGATATTGTCACGTGATAAAAATGATCAGACGCGGTTATAACGACAAAGAAACGAAAGTTTTGTTCGACTGAATAAATACTAAGTTACAGACAATCTTCGTCTTGAAATAAAAACGTTTAAAATCACTTGAAATAGTTCTGATAGTTCATAACAAACACTTAACTGGCGGCACGTAGTTCACTAAAACTTCCATGGACCACACATTGTAGCACTCAAACAACACACGGAATTGTCCCTACGTAATTGGATTAAAGTTGCTGTGCCTTCATACTAAACTGCATCGAAGCATGTAACGCAAGCTGTGGGCCTAAGAAAATTACATGTATAAGCCTTACACAGCGAACAAACAGTCCATGCTGAAGATGACGGACGGGGAAAACAATTAGCAGAAACCACCCAGATCATCCCTTATGTAGGCCACCAGACCGAATGGAAAGACACAACACACCGAGCAGCATATCGAGGTGGATCCAATCTCGACGTTCTTGGCTGGTATCTTCATAATGAAAGACAGTCGAGAAGTTTACAATCCATGTATTTAACTTGACGCATATGGAAGCATAGCTTATAATTAAAGTCGCCGGGAATCTTAATGTTGGAGTTTCACAGTGCTCTCGAAGAGTGATAAAGCCATGGTACTCATTGGTGTCGAAATGCCTTAAACCAGTGTTCGAATCCGAGGAAGACGAGGTTTCCGAAACGCACACGCTGTAACCTTTACTCCGATTTGAACTTTCTACGCTTATCTTGCAGCCCAAGCGAAACGCTCGCTGAGCTTTTGTAGATGAAGACTCTGCTGCTAATTTCTCTCGAAGCATTCGCTGGAAAATTTCTGTGGAACGACGCTGAAGCCTAGTCACTGCCGATAGCGTTCGCTGATCGCCAATATTACTCACAACAGCCCTTGAGCCGGAATGCTTGTTATCCTTCGTGGAAATTTTCTTCCCAGATGTGGTTTGCGAAATCAAACTACTATCACTTTCCTGTAGTAGGAGGCAAAACGTAGCAAAGCGTTCGCATGACTAAAGTGCAGGGGTTCTCAAACTTTTATTTCTCGCGGCACATTTGAGGAGGATTGCGTTATAGCCATGCAATTTTACGATATATAGTAGAATCTCGATTTTCCGTTGTAATGGAGGGGAAGGGGATGACGGTTATTCGAAAATGACGGATTATCCATTTTATTTACAGAGGCTGAGTCAAAAGTAGTGGCCGACTCGGGAGGGGGGGGGTAGAGTTTGACGAATTCTGGGCGAAGACCATTTACCACAAGGGTATATCGCAGTTTATTAAGAGAAAAGAGTGGGAAGAAACGCCAGTACGAATTTGAATGCCACAGACATTGTGCCTCCTGCGTCAGCAGTGCAAAAATATGGCAGAGAAATTGGTGATACGTGGGCTCCTTCGTCACTATTGGAAAAAGGGGACCAGTGCGCGAGCAGCAGCCGCCGAAATTTGCAGGGTTGAAGGTCAGGGTGTGAACAATGAACGGACAGCACGACAGTGGTTCTCCCGCTTTTCGTCTGGAGACATGGGCCTGGAAGATGCGCCAAGGAGAGGAAGACCCAAAGAAGTGGATGACGCAGCGCTACGGCAACAAATGGAAACCAACCCAGGCAGCACCACCCATGGACTAGCGGCGGACATCGGGACATCACAATCGAATGTGATTCGACATCTGCACGCCATGGGAAGGGTCAACAGGAGCTGCCGAGTGGTGCCCCACGAGCTGACGCCCGCGCAAGCATAACAATGGGTGAAGGTGTGTTGTCAACTGCTGGAAAAAAATCGAGGTTCTGCCACATCCAGCATACAGCCCCGACCTGGCACCTTCCGAATACCATCTCTTCCGGTCCATGGCGCACTTCCTGCGTGGACGGCGCTTCGCCAATGTCAGTGAGGTTGAAGACGCCGTACGTGACTTTGTCGCCCAGAAACCAGACGAGTGGTTTCGCGAGGGCATCCGCCAACTGGCTGATCGTTGGATGAAGACCATCGAGCATGATGGACTCTACTTTGAAGATTAGCAATGAGTGGTTCCTGTCTGGTGCCCATTTAAAAGTTTGCGCGGTGATCGGCCACTACTTTTGACTCAACCTCCGTAAATAAACAGAATCAATAGGGTATGTATTATACACAAGGGCATAGTGGGCCTATAAGTAAATCCACCTCCATGCTAACTAGTACAGTAAACTGCAGGTGCAGGCGTACACTTATAACTGTAACTTAAAACTCCTTCCGATATTGTAACACAAAAGAGACAGGCAGTGGCATTGAGACAAGAACATCTCCCACGCGGCAAAGAAGGGGTAGCAAACGGGAAAAGCAGCCTCGCACAGGGTACCATGGCGTAGTTTCACTTTGCTATATATTTTGTTCACACATTCATGAAAAATTGTAAATATATATCACAGAAAAAAAATTATAGATGATGACGGTTAATTGGCAGAACGGTTAACTGAGAGACGGAAAATCGATGTTCTTCTGTATATCTGTGCCGCGGCACATCCTTTTGAGAACACCTATAACAGGTTTTTTCCTTAATCTTTTATCTTCCGTGACACCTGCTATAGCAACATCATCTCGTTGCTATAGTGGCTAGAAATTGATTATAGTGAAGATGGTGTTTGCTATGTGGCTATAAGTTGGTTATAGTCAATTTATTATAAAACTTTGAACGAGTCCAGGATCTACCTGGTCGCCCCATAAGGGACATGAAATCCCCTCCTCTATGGTGGTCACACCCCACGTTCCACGTCACGGGTATTTATCCTCTCATCTCTACGGCTATATTCGGAATTTTATGTCTGAGTTTGGAGAAGTGCTTGGAGTGTTCCGTCCTGAGCACGGTGATATCCTCTCCCCCCGACTCTAGAATGGCGACATATTTCAATATGCGCCTGGAGAAGGATATTCCTGGCTCCTTTATAATGCACGGGGATCGTATCTTCGTGTCTTACAAGGGGATGAGGAATGTTGTTGGTATTGCAAGTAATCTTCTCATGTCAAGAGAGATTGTCTTCTCTTGAAGATGTGCGAGACATGTTCTCGCATTGTGGGCAGATATCATCGCTGAGAAGGTTTTAGAGCCACCAACAGCTTTTCCGTCATCGCTTCAGCATTCGCCAACCGTGACCTCACCACTGAAGACACTGCCACTTCTGACATCAGAGCCGCGAAAGATGGTTCCGCCTCCCCCCGTCGCCTCGGGAGCCTCGAGATGCCACTGCATCTCCGCCTCCACTCCGGATCCACATGATGACATCCTTCTTCCACAGCCAGCAAGTGACGTCATAATGGATGAGGATACGAGCTCTGCAGAGGATAACATGGATGTTTCCTTTTGTTCCGAGACGGCGTTTTCAACAGAGGAATTTTCGCCTCTTCTTCCGCCATCTCATTCTTCACAGTCACCGAGTGACAGTCGCCCTCTTCCGAGTGCTTCGGTGTCCTTATCGGTTCCAGCAGCCGGCCAGGTGAAAATCCTTTCAGCATCCAGTCAGTGGGAGGGAGGTACAAAGGCTAAAAGCCGTCGTAAGAAGTCACGGCGCTATTGTAGCAACGAAGGTGGGAAAGCGTCATCCTCAGAGCATGGGAGCAGTTCAAAGCAGTCATTGCAGTGGTTCTTCACACCGAACTAGATTGCCATTGCAAAAAACTTGTGGGCCTTCTCCATCAGCCCCGAGTCATCATCCGCCAGTGGATTCAGCCCAGCATCTGACATCTTTAAATCCTCACAATTAAGGTCATATCATTGAACGTCTGATCCCTTGGTTCCAATTTTAAGCAGTCGGTGATGGCCACGTTCATCACTCTGTATGTGCCGGACATTCTATTACTCCAAAAGGTGAAATTAGCATCACCTCAATAGTGCTACAAACTTACCGGCTTGCGCAGTCGTTAGGCCAATGGCCAATTCTTTATTAACTCTTTTTCCCCGTATGGCCAAGGGGTAGCCATCATCATCATGAACTCCTTTATTCAGACAACGAACGTGATGTACGATTGCGAATACAGAGTGATTTCGTTAGATATTTCATCATCTGGTGTCAATTCCCACTGCTTAATGTGTATGCTCCATGTATTTCAGTAATGGAACAGACATTTTTAGTGACATTGACAGTTTTTTGTGCTCGTGTCTGCCTGTACTGATTGTTGGTGACTTTAATTGCCATCCAGATAATAACTACATCTTTTCATCTGGACATGTGCATCGTTTGTGCCAGCAAAATGGATACACTCTTCACCCGGAATCCACATTATATCAAGGACCCAATGTGTCATCAAGTCTAGACCTTTTTCTTGTTGAAAACCTGTTTACTGGCTCCCCTGGTTCAATGGAGGTCATTCTATGTTCCTTCTCTGACATATGTTCATGAAAGCCTCCAATTCTAGCATCAGTTACAGGAACTGCTTCACATCGCATTTGGTTCATGAATGTTTCTCTAATTGACAATGAGGAATACTTGGAATCGTTCGCTCAATTCGTGGAACGCCATCTCCACAATGTGCCTCCTATCTTAGCTTCATGTTAGTGTTCAATTCAAAAATCAAACGTTTCTTCAGGTAGATTGGGATTGATGCGCCCAGACACCGTCGTCGTTATCTTTTCATGTTGCAAGAAATCTTGAGCCTCCTCCATAGTTCCACCCCCAAGGAGGAGTTTGCTGCCGACATCAGACATATGAAGAGTGAAATCAACGCTCTAATGATCCACAAAGCAGCTTGGGCAGCTGATATCAGGCATATGTCATCGGCAGCATTTGTAGAGGAGAGACGCCGAGCCACCGTCAATTGATATCATCGCCTGGTGGTGGAAAGTATGATAGGGGGATTCTGATTCTGACATCTTATTAGCCTTCCACTCTCACTTTTCATCAATCGCCCAATTTTCGCGTTGGAGGATACGAAGAGTTGGATAGAGGCACTTCGACCTTTTTTGAGAATTCAGATGCTTTCATTACCTGTCTTATCGCTGAAGACGAAGCCAAGAAGTTTCTCTCAGCGGATGGTCGTCTACAGTCCAGCCCCAGCATACATGGCTTCACTTATTCGTTCTACACCACGACATGGAAACTTCTTGGGCCTTTCCTGGTGCAGGTGGTTAATTCCATCCTATAGTCTATCCAGCTTTAGTTTGCGCGAAATGTGATGGCCGTTTCAATTGTTGGGCATTCTTACAACAAAAATTAAACAATACATAACAATTAACATGTCCATCACATTTCGCGCAAACTAAGGCTGGATGGAGTATAGCAGAGCGCACAACACCTTCATTCAAGAGCACAACACCTTCATTCAAGAGCCCTGGTCTCTTTCCTCGAATGGCGGACCTGAGTTTGGTGACGGCGTCGCAGTAGCGTGCCGCATTGATGGTCCCTTGACGGAGGAAATAATGCGAATCACACCTTTCGCGTCCCAGAACACTGTTTCATAATCTTTCCTGTGGAGGGTGATACTTTGAATTTTTTCCTCACTGGTGAACTGGTTTGCGACCACGTTGTCTGTACTTGTCTGTCTGCCATCGTGATTTGTACTCGAGTAGCCTCGGGCACGCCTGTCTACTGCTACCCTTTCTTCAAACTGATTGGACGCTACGACAAATGTCTCAATGTGGAAGGGACTATGTCGAAAAATAGTTCACGGTGTATAGTTCATGATGCCATGCAGTATTTTTTTTGGGAATAAAGATTCCGTGTGAAAAAAAATGACGAAACTTACTTTCAGAACAACCCTCGTAATAACATTACAACATGTGCCATTGAACTAATTTTGACTAGCATTAATTTTACGCCATGTTCATTCATGACACTTCATACCAAGCTATTTAATACATTACACTTATATTATTAGATATAAACCATGTACATTTGAACCAATTTCGATAATCATTAAATTTACGTTATGTTCATTAATTGCACGTCATTACAAGTTCTTTGATATATTACATGCCATAACTTAGCATTGAAAGTTTCCAATAGACCATAATGGTAACACTAAACCACGTACCTTTAAACAAATTTCGACTATCATTAATTCTAAGCTATATTCATTCATGAGACGTCATTCCAAGCTGTTTGATATAATACATGTCATATGTTAGCATTGAAAGTTATATTGAATCAGTGGCGGCTCTTAACTAAAATTTCTGGGGGTGCTGCGTCAGAAAATTGCAATTTTTTCATGAATCAGGGAATAGTTACTGACATTAAGCTTAAGAATCATGTAATATATATGTATAAGAATAGTATTTAAGAAAAAAAAACACATTATATTGAATGTTATCGAAAGTGAAATTGGGGGGCTGCAGTGCCGCAGTGCCTATGGACGAGCCGCCACTGCATTGAACCAGTTTTGATTGATTTTGACCACCGAGGAAGACCATCAAGTGTTTTCACTTAATTCACAAGCCTTTTCTCTGTCTTAGCTATCGAATGGCAAAGAAAGAAAAGCATTGATCAATGCACAGGCCATTTATACAAGTAATTGTAGAGTGTAAAAAGTAGTCCTCTCTGTTATTTGTGCCCTTTTGAACTGTAAGTAGTTCACCGATTTTTTCCACCAACGTACTCAGGCTGTTGTTTTGCCTAAGTTCTCGAATGGCGAAAACGTAAGTCGAAAATTTGGAAGAGTTCGAACGCTAGAGCACCAATAGACAGACGAACGCACATTGTGAAAACATAAGTACCTTTCGGTCCTAACAAACAAAGCAGTGATTCGTCGCAGGGATGTATACAAAAACATGATCAAAGCGCAAACAGCACTTTTACGGAAGTTCTGTTACTGCGTTGATGCATGGCCAGCTAGATCATCAAGGAAATCCAGCTGACCCTGTTTGATGTCCCAAGGGTGGACAGGAATCAAGATGAACAATTTTGAAAAGTTTGGTAGGAGCGCCGTGCTATTTCAAGAGGGTAATATACAAATTTCTATACATAGCTTCCTGTTAAATGTTCTGAAAGCTAGATTGTTGAAAAGGAAACATGTCTTTCCCAAAATTAGACATTATAATAAAAAAGCATAGTTCAGTAGCTTTTACAAATGAATTAGCCAAATTCACAAATAATTCGCGAATTAGAACGTTCAAATCAGACGGTGAGCGCAGGAACCATATCCAAGCTAAAAAAGAAGCCAAAGAAACCATTATAATCACAGTACAGTCATCAAAGGGAAATAATCCACACTTGAATTTTACTGTAAGTTTTACCGTTTCAATATTAATTTATTTTTAATAATTTAATATTACATTTAGAGTTAACATTATTAAGATCATTAAATTTAAATAATTATAATTAAAAAAGCTATTAAAACAACACATTAGCATGAAATGTAATATTAAGTATTAAACTCGTGTGGATTATTTTCTTTGGTTGACTGTACCAGCAGTGAAGAAAAGACACAAAACTGAACATCACACTGGGGTGAGTGCTTGTAAGTTAAAACGCTTCAGGAACATGCTAAAATCTGCAAACCCACTGAGCCAAAAAAGTATGGCCAGGCTGCTGGACCTTCCTAGATCAATAATCAGTTATTATATTCCGAATACATTCAATTTGGTAATGAGATAAAAAAAATCAAGTTCATGGTATTTCAGCAGCCAATATTGAGAAGAGGTGCCAGAGATCATTGCCAGTGTACAGATTTCTTTTGAAAACATTATTACCATCGACGAGGCATGGTTCTATTTAACGGGCTACAAGGGACAGAGTAAAGTTTTTTTACAGTTCTCATAGGAAGTCAAAGCCTTGAACGACTCTCAAAAAGCCGTCATTTGCAAAGCCTTCAAGGAATGGGGAGTATTTCGTATAATAGCAAAACTCGTTTGCCAGTTATCAAGCCTGAATCTAAGATAAACAGATTATTTTATCAACAAAGCTACCAAAGAGTCATTCTACGTTCAAATCGGATCAAATCGGGTGATAATTGACCTTGGAGTCTCTGATTTTTCTCAAACTTTATCAGTGTATTCTAGTGGATAAAATATAAAGCTTGCATAGTTTCGTTTGCCAGGTAAAAATATATTTTAGTTATAATTAATTATCAAATTTATCGAAATTTCGCGCATCTCTTCATATAAAACGGTTATTTTCTTCGTAAGGAATTGTCGTATATGTCAAATTGAAGCTAAAATAAATCACTTTTTTCCTTTAATTTACTTTATGAAATTCAAAATAAAATATGAGGGAGAAAGTGCATTTTAATTTTATAAAATCGTATATTAACCTGAAAACAATGCTCTAAAATTTAAAAAAAAAATAGAGTTTAATTCTCTCATATCCATTGCATACCACTACGAAATTACAGGATGGAACTCCAAATAATCGAATCAGTATTAAATTTTTTATGAGGTCAGGTCGCTGCTTTGATGTGTGGGCAGGAGCCGTGATACATCAATGGCTCAGGCGACATCCTTGAAGCGACGATCATGTCATGAGTAGTTAACACTTTTAATTGAATTACATCATTTCACATTTTTTATAATTCTAAAGAAATTCCACTTTGAAGTTTGAGTGGTCATTAGAACAAATATCAAAAAATATGCTAGTATTTTTTTATAGATTTTTGACATGTTGTTTTAACTGAATATTTTCAAAATTAATGTTAAAGTTATGTTAAATAAATTTTTCTTATGAGGCGACTTGCACTAGCAACAACTAGCCTTATTTGCTCGACGTGAGGGCGGCGATCCATGTCTTACTTTTCTTTTCCACACCACCGTACCCACATCCAGTCTCCAACTCTATCGTCGGCATCCGCCACGCCCCCTCTTCAAAAAAAAACAAATACAAATACCCCTATTAAACTCCAGACACTCATCTAACTAAGGACCACATTCAGAACTCACAAAAACCGAGCCGTTCCCTTTCCTGAAGAAAATACTTCGCCTCATATCTCTGAAACTCGAACAACAAATCATCCCCCCCCCCCATCTGCAGGCTGATTCTCACGTTCTCCATGTGTATCAATCGACGCAACCATCGACACCGACTTATGTACCATCCCTACTTGCGAACATTCCATGGCATTATTAGCCTCATTAACAGTTACATCAGCGGCCCCCTCTCCCTCATCAGCCACACTGGTGATCAGACAGGGCTTCCTGTTATCATCATCAATCGTAAGACCTTTACCTCGGTCTTTGGGACAGGGACTCCTTGCGTTTCTAATACACATAACCCTGTTTTTGTGAGCAAACTGGGTGTCACCCCATTTCATACCCCTGACTTCGATGTGTGATCTCGTTATCCTTCTAATGACGCGGAAAGGTCCGAATTCCCTGCCATAAGGTTCGCCTCTAACGGCAACCATCACCTTTTGTCCCTTTCTGATTCTCCTGTTCGCTCCAGCCTTAGGTCTAATGGGTTTAGCAGGTGTCGCCCGGGTTCTCAATCCAGTGGCAACATTGGTGTGGGCCAATTTCCGATTATGTGAATCCCACCCAACGTTTTCAACCGTCTTGAATTCCTCCTCAGAAATCGGCACGACTGAACCCAGAACATCACACTTATCCACTGAAAACTGGGCTTAACTGTGATTTCCCCTTCCCATTTCCTTCTAAAATCCGGAATTGCCGGACTATCGGTCTCTGTTCATGAACATGTGTTTATAGGACACCTTAACTGGGCAAGTTCTATAAATTTGACTGCGAATATTTTTTCAAGAAATTAGGTTAGATGAAAATTAACACCGTGGGATTACTTACTTTGATGTAGGGAATGTATAAAAAGTAGTGTGTTTTAGAAGTCTCATTTCATGTAGAATGCCTCCAAATCGGTTTTGGACACCGATCTCGAAAGTTATATCCGAAAGGCGACCACATTCTCCATCAAAATTCTGCCCCTGCTCATGTAGCCCACAAAACTCTTGACTTCTTGGAAAAAAAGAAAAGTGAAGTACATTTGTCCCGACAAATGGACGCTCCAATCTCCAGATGCAGCCCCCATGGACTATTTTGGTTGGGGTTACTTAAAACAGAAACTGTAATGGTCGCAAAGTGACAAGTCTAAATGCGTTTAAAAAGCTCTTTTCGATGAGTGGATGAAAATCCCTCAGAAACTTATTAATAGAGTTTCAGGAATCGTGGAAAAAACGTTATCGGCAAATCTATAGTAACCAGAGAAAACAAACTGATTAGTATTATTAGTGTGTCTTGTGTCAATATATTCCAATAAATTTTCAAAATCATTCATCTTTATTCCTGCCCACCCACTGTAAATTAAAACATTACTTTATTAGATTCTTATTCTACCAAGGAATCATAATAATATCGTAGACAGTCAAAATGATAAACCTTCTTAGTTGCAATCATAATAAATTGCAAAAAATGCAGCGTTTTAATTAATTATGAAGCTTAACTTTAATTAAGAACTTAAAAATTAATTGAAAAAGTTTAACTACTCAGTAACGGAGTGGCGGACTAAATTTTACTGGGAAAATCCCGAATCGAGCGGTCCATTTTGAGTAAAGTTGTATAAAACGCGACCACATAACCCTCCCAAAATCCCGATAGCCAGTTCGATCGTGGACGTCCTTGTTGGTCATTATTAATATATAAATATAGCGAGTTGTAAAATTTTTTTACCTCTAGTAAGAATATTTTACTATAAATGAGCAATAAAAAACTGTTTCTTTAAATGTAAAAAAAAAAATAAAAAAAGCATGAAAAATGCAAAACTGCGTTTGCAGAAAACCTATGGAGGTTTTTTTTTATTTACTACTTGGAATCTGAAGTTTCTTACAAGTATGAAAATCTGGCCTCACAGCTTCTGCTGGCCGGTATCTGGATCCGAACTCAGGGAACTTCATTTCCAGCTCGGCACCATACCCAGTTGGCCACCTAGGCAGGCGCAAATTTGAGTATTTTATAAATCTCATAACGGTAGAGATGACATAAAATGCAGACAAAACGTCATTTGAAATTATAGATTAGAATAACCAACTGAAAATGTTCTTTTTTTAAGGAAATTGTGCTCATGTTTCCTTAGATAAACAAATAAGAAAATTGTGCGTTAGTCCGAAATATTCACGGATAGCAAATGTACTTAAAGTAAACTTCTTCTTATTATTACGTTTTGAATCATGGGAAGTCGATAATTACGACATCTACGAACCACACATTGAACTTAATTTATTTGTTCCATTAATTATTATAACTCTGTGAATAATTCTCGGGACATCTTCATATTAAGATGCGTATATTTGTATGAAAACATGTTCTTCGAGCAATGAAAATTTCAGGAAAATTTATTTTTTCACCACAGCGCCCTCCATCCCAAAACCCGTCTTTCTGCATAGGCCTGCCATTAATGTTGTTCCCGTTGGCCTCTTTATTACCACTCAAATTCGTGTTACCACCGAGCTCATTGTTAAAATGAAGCTAAAGTTTCTAGCTCCCAATAGGGCGGGAACTCTATTGAAAAGTGGCGCTGCATGTACAATCAGCCCAAAAACGCCTGCAGCGCCGCCCTATCGACAGACAGAAACTTTACTTTCATTTTCAGTTTCAATGAAAAACCTCTATCGCAGGTCACGGTCGGCCCTGATGCGATCTATGCGGCAACTGGCGCGAACTGTCTTCCTTAGCTTCTCGAAACAAAGGAAAAATGGCCGAAGCTCGATGACCATGAATATCTATAGACCGTGGTTACCACCAATGACGTATATTAAAGATAGACTCCGAATCCTATTGTTGTAA
>JAHWFO010062099.1:0-10161 GCA_023313115.1 Rhysida immarginata | reverse complement strand
TAACTCCGTAGAGGGCAATACCATCTGCCCATCTGCTTCAAAAGAAGCAGCTCGGCTGCCGGATATTTATTATATTGTAGTTATCATTTGAGTCATTTATTCTTGTAGCTTTATGTGCTTTGGTATAGCTCTTAAGCTTTGTTTTAGATTAACTGACTATATGATAATTGTAAAGGCTACGTTAAAGCCTTTATTGTAAGTTACTTTTAGGTGATTTTGGTATTTACAGTTAAGACATTAATTGTCGTATTCAATTGTTTAGCTTGTGAGCTTTGGTTAGGTTACAAGCTTAATTGTAATTGTAAAGGCTTTCGTTAGAGCCTTTGATGTAATTTACTTTTAAGGGAATTTGGTAATTACAGTTTTTGGATTTTAACACATTAATCGTCGTATTCATTTGTTTAGCTTGTAAGCTTTGGTTAGGTTACTAGCTGAATTGTAACGTAAGGACCTACGTTTAGGCCTATGATGTAATTTATTGGTAGGATAAGTGTACCTTGAAGCCAAGGTATAGTTTGTAAGCTTGTTCGTTAAGCTTTGGTTATTTTGCACGGAGGTGGACGTAAATTTAATCTATTTGTATTCATGTTAAACATTTATTTATTTACATTTTTGTAATTGTTGTGCATATCATTGCTATTGCAAGGAGGTGTTCATTTGACTCCTCTTTATCTTCAATACTTTGCTTTATTTTCAATAAACTTTATCTTTATTTACACTATTTTGTGCGCTGTTACATGCTATTTATTATTCCACTGCGCTACTCATAATTTGCTCATTAATACATGTGACACCCCGTCTTCCGGCTAACCGTCCAGTCTTTAAATACTTTAACGACGGCTGCTCTTCCGTTTCGCTGATACTCGCTCCATAGCTCCGAGCACCTACAATCATCCCGCGTTCGAAGGCTGTTAAATCGCGTCGTTTACCCATAGTTGAAGAATGGAACACGTCTTCCCTTTTTATATTGGTCCGGCCCACTAGCAACATTGTGGCGACTTCCGTGCGCGCATTTGCATAAGCATGTCAGGTGGTCATAATAATATGCTCACTCAGTGTACATGTAGCTTACATTTTACCATTCTCAATTTCTTAGAACCCTCTGGGCGGTAAAGACTGGCTCTGTTATTGTTGCAGTCGCTTAAATAAACGTACGCCTCATCTTCTGTGACTACATATTTCCACTTTTCATTCGCCAAGTATCGTTCATACAGTTAACGACAGCTGGTCGTCGCTCTTGAACATGGCGCATTAACAACTTATGAATGTGGCTCTTGTGTCGCATCACCAGTGGTAAATCACCGTTGATAATAGTTTACCGTATATACAGATGTCCGTTCCTTCTGCGCAATGGCCCGTTGTGTTTGGGGATTACGGCTCATTGCACATTAAGGCTAACGGATGGTCTCTGATTGGCCTGCTTTTTACCCTCGGTAATGATGCCGCTTCTGGTTTTGCCAATGTTACTTAGTACATTTGATATCCCTTTCTTGGAAACTATGAAGCCTCGCTTCTTGCATGCTTTTATAATTTCGAAATAGCTAAATATGACATCAATGTTTTAGCTCGCTGTTCAAATATTAACTATTTTAATACCTGCCCTAACAATATTCCACGTGATAGCTCACGTGAAATGAACACGCGCGCCACATTTAAATGTTAATTTTTATCAAAGACCCTAACGACCCTTTGTACCAGAACCCAGATATGTAGTATCAATAGTAAGTGACATAACCTATCGATTACTGATCATTTCTGCCTTAAAAAAAACAAAAAAAATATACTAATGAGATGTAGAATGTAGGTTTATAATAAAGGATACATGATGATTTAAAGTTTAACTTTATAATTTCCAGTAATTGACAAACTTTGACTCAATACCTGTCAATTTCTAGATCAATTTTGACCTAAGTCTTCTAGACCCTGTTCACCGTTTGTTTCTGTTGGTCCTGAATATTGTCACAGAGACGGTCAAAAAGATAGCCCAGAACACGTTATCTTGCTATTATTCTGTTTACTATGATGAGAAGCACTGCAATGGATAAATTTCCCAAGTAGGAGAACAATGGTCAAAATTCAAGAATTTCCATAAAAAATTTGAATGAACAGGGTCTTTGTCCATAAAAAAAAGGGTTGAACATTTGGCCAAGATCCGATAATATTGCAAATTTCTCGTTTACATTCTTCATTTACTATGGTCCTTGCACTCTATATGGAGTGGACAGATTAAATTTATCATTTCAAAGGGGGGGGGGTAAATGAACTAGATGAACAACTAAAGTTAAAACAGCACAATTTGAATGAATGTTAAATATTTTACACATTGTTAAAAAATACTTGATTCTATCAATCATTAGTTTTTTTTTTAATGTCAATTTTTTTTGTAAAAATACGAGGATTGGTGCATAAATCATAGTCATTATTTTTTCTCCGAGCTAAGGGATGATATCACAATTTCATGTCTCAAGGAAGCCGTGCATTGGTAGTATGTCCACAACATCAAATGGCTCTGATTTCCTGTTTGGCAGAGAGCGATGTTAAATCATTTCTCAGTCAATCGCCATGCAAGACCACATAAAGCAGAGTGTGTAGGACGGCAAAAACGGCCCTGGGATAGGAAAAATTGCAGCACCCACCATACTCTCCGGAGCTTTCTCCATGTGATTTTGACCTCATACGGAAGATAAAGGAACCATTACGTGGTAGACGGTTTGGGACACGAATGGACATTGATAATGCGGTGCAACTGGAGATGAACAGATCCTGGACATGTGCATTACTAAATATACACTGAACGACCAATTTATTAGAAACACCTCTTACGGAAAATGGATCGGCCTCCCAGTGACACCCAAACAATGGAACAGGCCGAAGCGGTGTATAAAAGGGATGCATTGGATCACAAGTTTCACTCAGCAGCAGAAGTGGACTAAATATGGATAAATCCAAGGGTTTGACCGACTTTGAACGAGGCATGATCGTTGGAGCTCGACGGGCGCAGTTGAGCATTTCGCAAACCGCGAACCTCCTCGGGTTTTCCCGTGCAACAGTGTCAAGGGTATTTCGTAAATGGCAGTTATACCAAAAAACAACCTCCAATAAACACAATAGGTCCGTGGATGAACGAGGAACAGCCCAACAAATTGCAGCGCAGTTTAATGAGAGAGCATCCCAACCCATTTCTGGGTTTAACAACAGGCGGCCAGTACGGGTATCGTCGCTGTCACCGTAAAATAGGAAAGCGCGCCTGCTAAGGGCACACAGGCATCGCCACTGAACACTGGATGAGTGGAAGAAGGTCGCCTGATCCGACGAATCGCCGCTCCTACCTCATCAAGCGGACGGCAGACTGCACATCTGGCGCAGACAGCACGAGGCCAAGGACCCATCCTGTCAGCAGACAACCGTATAGGCGGGTGGAGAAGGAGTGCTGGTCTTGTGTGTCTTCTCTTGGCACACACTGGGTCCTCTGATATCCGTAGTCACATCCCTGAATGCGACACATTACCTGAAGATTGTTGCCAATCAGGTGCACCCGTTCATGATGACTGTGTTCCCTGGTGGTGACGGACAGTTTCACCCCACAGCAACCGTCACCGTGCTCGAATGGTCTTGGACTGGTTCAAGGAACATGACGCGGATTTCCACCTGCTTCAGTGGCCAGCTCGGTCGCCTGATCTCAATTCGATCGAGCATTTATGGGATGAAGTGGAGAGAACCATCCGACGCCTTCCCACAGTACCGTCCAACCTGCATCAATTACGAGACGCTGTGATGTCAGCCTGGGCTGCTATTCCTCCGTAACGGTTTCAACACCTTGTTGAAAGCATGCGAGCACGTATTCAGGCAGTTCTCGCCGCTAAAGGAGGCGCAACAAGCTATTAGTGGGGTGTCTCTAATAAACTGGTCATTCAGTGTATTTCCTTTCGTATAATCTATGGGTGTTTAATGTTGCTTATAGCCTCTGCTCGGTTGCGCTGGGCAAACACCCTTTTATAAAAAAATGTGTGATTAAAATGTTGTCAATTACTGGTGAAATTTCTTGTCAACTTCTGGTGAACCATGCATTAGTTGGGAAAAAAATAACTTAATTGTTTTTACAGATAAATAATTATTTAGAGATTGGCGCATTCTGCATTATACAGTATTTACAATTTAATGGTATAACTAGAAGAGTTTCAAAATGCAATTTGATTTAAGCCAACACCACCTAGACAGAAGGCCTGCGCACAGAAATGTCATACATTGTTACATCATCATCAAACGGCCAAATTTAGGGCTTATTATTGGTAGAAATACGATTAACAATAGCCGCTTTAGTGTGATGTAACAATGTATGACGTTTCTGTGCGCAGGCCTTCTGTCTAGGTGGTGTTGTTTAAGCACACAATATCGTTTCACTGTACTGTCCGGGACTCAAGAGAAGCTCTATGAGTTGCATAATTCCACCACTACACGGCAGAAACGTTTGGGTGAGTTAATGTCTAAAAAGGTTGGACTGGGATATTGCAATTGTTGTCATATTTTTCTCCTGCCTCGCATGTTGTCTCTCCTCGCGTCTGCGTTGTTTTTGCTGCATGTTTAGACAACAATTGCCGGAGAAAAATATAACAATTGCAATATCTCTATCCAAAATTTTTAGAAATGAACTCGCCCAAACGTTTCTGCCGTGTAGTGGTGAATTGTGCAATCTAGAGGTTTTCTCTTTGAGTCCCGGATAGTAATGTCTTAAACTGTCAATTATTGGTACATCTACCCTACAAATGGGAACAGATAACTGCGGAAGGAAAGATTCCGCATCCAGCCACCGCAGGAAATTTGGTGTACGGATTGGAAGACATTATTTAATACTACCCTTACTTCCAGACATATACAATCGGCACGAAGGATTACACGGATACTCGTCTAGCGACCTGGATCTTTATGCGCGCGGCCAACGAGAGACAGGCCAGGGCAGCCAAAAGTCACGTGACCATCGGGGTCCGGGCAACAATTCATACTTCATTGTCTCCACTTGGATTTTAACAATCAGTATTTTTACGATTGTTGCAAACAATGAAGGATGGATTGTTGCTCGGCAGAGTTGCCAACTTACCGGTTTTTAGATGAAATACTTATTGTTGGATATTGTTATAATACAAGCTAAACAATGCACAAATGTAATAATAATTACACGGTTGGCAACGCTGTTGCTCGGACCCCGATGGTCAGGTGACTTTTGAGTGCCCTGGTCTGTCTCTCGTTGGCCTCGTTTGTGTGGTGATTAGGTCATGGTTCTTTTAAGCGATCGAGTCCGTATACGCCGGGGATTTCGCGCACGCAACTTCGTATAATGTAGGCAGTAAGTCCATATTATTTGAAACTGTAGTAGAACTGACCATCTAATTATTGAATATAAATAATTGCCTTTCTTTACCATTTATATTCCTCACAGAACTCGTTACAACTTCCTTGTGGACCAGGGGCCTTGAACAGTCTACTTTTGACATTATTGAAGAATATTAATCCAACTTCCTATTTCATGCTTAAATTTAACACTCAAATGAGGTATTGTGTACTAATTTATATTTTGATTATTAAATCAATTTCAAATAAAGCAAGTCTCCAAACGCTCAGTGACACAATATTTAAAAATGAAATGCATTTAACGAGTTGAAATAAATATCTAAATAATAAGATTATTGAAAGAGAGAAAAATTGTGAACATGAGAACGAGAAAACGCGCATAAAATCACAAATAACTGAGCAAGCTTAATTATTGCCTTAATTCATCAATCGTTAATCAATCGTTTTTACCGGCCATCTCAGTGAGGGTGGAGGGATGCCTGTTTCAATGTACACTCACACGCCAAAAGTCATGGGACTATATTTCGAATGGCAGTAACATGTGCAAACAGTATAAATATCAAATTAGTGTCAGTAGGTTTAGTTACACTGTCATGAGTAAGGGTTGAGGTGTTCAGTGTGACAATGTCTACACGACGAGAGCTATCCGAGTTCGAACGTGGCCAGATGTGTGGAGCACAATGTATGGGTCATTCAATATCGGAGGTGGCTCTAGAATTCAACATCCCACGGTCCACAGTTTCAAGAGTCTACCGAGAGTTCCGACTTCACGGCATTACCTCCCACCATGGACAACGCAGTGGTCGACCACACCTTCTCAATGAACGGGATCAACGGCGTCTGAGTAGGATGGTCACTGCTAACAAGCAACTGACACTATGCCAGATGACATCAGATTTTAACCAGGGTAATACTAGAGCTGTATCGATGCGAACTGTGCAACGAAACCTTGTGTCCATGGAAATATGGAAGCAGAAGACCCGCGAGGGTGCCATTGCTAACAACAAGACATCGTCAGCAACGTCTCTTCTGGGCCCATGAAAACATCGACTGGACACTTGACCTGGAAGCGTGTGACCTGGAAACGTGTGACCTGGTCTGATGAGTCTCGATTCCAGCTGATACGAGCTGATGGTAGGGCTCGAGTGTACCGCAGACCCCATAAGGCCATGGACCCAAGTTGTCAAGCATGCACTGTTCAAGCCGGTGGTGGCTCCGTAATGGGCAATTGTGGGAAGCTCTGCAGTCAGAATGGTTGGCAATGTCTTCAGATGTCTTCCACAACTTGTGGAATCAATGCCATGTCGCGCTGTGGCACTTTGGCGGGTTAGAGGAGATCCCACACGTTATTAGGTGCTATCCCATGACTTTTGGCATGTAAGTGTATAATAGTGAGCATGGAGATGACTGGTGGCATGGACGTATCTTCTTAAAATTTTTCTTTCTTTAATCAGAGGGTCAATATTAGTTTTTGTCGCCAGCAGCAAGAAGACCGCAGAAGAATCGGATGTTTTGATTAGAGTTAATAACAGAGGATGACTCGCTTCAGGAGGGGGGACCCCACTTTGCTTTCACAACTAGTTTTGTGCGTGCCAATCCTTTAATGAGACTCTCTTTTATTGCAGAGATAGATATGAGTACGCCAATTCAACTTGTCATCTAATGTAATACCAAGAAATTTATGATTCCTCTATTCGGGAGCCTGGTATCTTGAAAATATGTGTGAGAGGAGAGAAGGGATCCTTTATTTGCCAGACCCATCAAAATTGCATGATCGGAGAAGAATTTAATGTGGTTTGTCATTACCCCATTTCGCTAGAGAGTTGCAGATATCTTGTAAGGTGGCTCTTATTTCCGGGATGGATTTGTTGATGAACCAAAAAGTCATGTCATCTGCAAAATATGCATCTTTCTACTGACGAATGGATATTAAAAATATGCCTCTAGCAAAGCTGTGCCTCTAACCCTTACGGAGGCCTTGTTTTTGGCTGTATCCATAGTGTACCACCGGGATAATTAATCCCGACTCTCTTTTTTGAGGATTGACATTATCCACAGAGTTAGTCTTCTAGGACCTTGATGTCTATAAGTTGTTATATAACAGTTCATGGGACACCCGAGTCGAAAGTTTATTTAAATATAGGAAAATGATTCCGATGTTTTCTCTTTTTTCTCGGGACAGAAGAATATCATCAACTAGATTGATTGCCAAGAAGATATGGTTTTGCGGTAAGAAATTGCCAGGTAGGTGCTTCGGCCAAGATAAATTTTAGGCAGTTCGGGCCCCCAGCCAGAAGTAATATTTCTATGCAGAAGGTTTTGCGTCTACAATCTTTTTCATAAAAGAAGACCAACAAAATGAACCAACTAGAATTGGCTGCTTATCGCTTAGTTACTCCGCTCATTGCTCCACGCTCTTGCGCTTTAGAGCTACAAACTTTCAATAAATTTTCCTTAAAATAGAGTACATGAAATATTTGTAAACTCTTTCTTACTTTTTTACTTAAAAATATCACTATGTGGAAGTTATAAACCATAAGGATTACCAATAAAACATCTTTTATATAAAATGCTAAATCCTCCTGCTCCGTGCCCATTTCTATAGTGACGAGCAACAATACAAGTTTCATTGTTTCCAACAAATGAAAAAACACCGATTGTTAAAATCCAAAAATCGCAGCCGACGAAAAAGACTATTAAAAAATCTTATATTTTTCGTAGGCTACGGTTCAAAAATATATTTTCGTCATAGATTTAACTATATACGTACATCTATTGGCATTTAAAAATAGCACACTAAAATAAATCAAATTAAATCCTAAATAAGTAATTTTAAATTCATTATATGCATTCTTATTTTTATTTTTTTATTTATTTTATTTTATTAATTAATTGGATCCAATACGTCCATCCAGGGCCTGTATGGCCAGAGGCTGACGAGTTGGGTCCCTGGATGGACCTAGATTCACAACTGCTGTATGATGGTCGCAGCAGCCGGGGGGGTATGGATCTGCTATCACGGATGGTCACCCATCCAGTGACGAGCCGTGCCTGATGTAACTTAACTTCACAGAAGTTGTGTTCAGTGAAAGCCCACCAGGCCACGGCCTCCCCAATTTTGGAAATTGATTAACAATTCAAATCACAAGTAGGTGACATTAGTTTTTACATTTTATGACATTCTTTATATAGTAATAAGTTTTCGGTTGTATCAATTAATAAAAAGGGACAATTCATAAATTAGAAAAATTAAAAATCAAATCAAAAAAATCAAAAGCAAATAACATTTTTTTCTCATTTTTTTTTAATATTCATTATATGTGTATAATTAATTTTTTTAGTTTTAAAATATAGTGGTCGTGCCCCCCAGAAACAATCTGCCAAGAAATAGAGCAATGAGGAAGGTAAAAAGAGCCAGACAAGCCATTTTCACTGAAAAGCAAAGTTTACATCTAATAGTTGTAAATTTGTATTTGTGTTAGGTTATAACTGTCAAATTGACAGTAGTGACTTTATCCTATTGTAACAGGACACACATTGTGTTAGTATCACTCTCATGTTAACAGTGACTTTTTTAGTAAAGTAAAAAACTTGAGCTAGGAAAGAAACCCAAGCTGTCTGTTTTCAAATTTTTGTCCCTATTCCCTTCTATGGTCATGAGTCTTGGGTAATGACAGAAATAGTTCTGAAATGAGATTCTGAAAAGTGGGACAGGTGTTCCTGCTAGATAGTGTTCAGCATCACAATAAGGCAGTCTTTACGTGCTGAACCGCTACTTCTTCGCATTGAGTGGCCTCAGGTGCATTGGTTTGGCCACATTTACGGATGCAGCAAAACCGTCTTCCTGGGCATTGCCATTTTCCAAGTCGGTGGTTGGGTTTAAGTCACGTGGCAACGGGCTGGGTGGGGCAAAAACATGAACTTGGTCGTAAGCCCATAAGAAAAAAAAATTAATGGGGTTAGGTCCGGTGACCGTGGAGGTCCGGAAGAAGAGGAGAAGTATGTCTCTTAAGAGACCAAGGGTCGGCCTAAATCTGTGTGGCTAGATTAGATTGATCATCTGGGTTCGAGGCACTTGGGTATTACCATTGAGGACATGAACCTGATGGCGGAAAATCTCGAGCGCTGCCCTGCGACCTTAACGAATAAGCAGGATTGAAAACTAAGTAAACATTTTTATTTATTATTGGCATCCCTGTCAATTGTCACAGTCCTATCACAGGCGAAATTTTATAATTAAAAAGGAATTTACAGATTCGCCTGTTGCGGCACTGTCGTAAGACGGGCTTTAATACTAGTCATTAATAACTGAAACACCTCCTTTTAGGGCATGATGACCAAGAAGTTTTACCCATAGATTTGAATAGCGGTGTCGCGGGCAAAACAGATTTGAAAATACAGAACCTATTCCATTGCCTCTCTGAAATGATGCCCCTCTAAACACAGGTAAGCCATTACCTCTCTGGCTTAAATAGTAATGTGAAATTGTCTCTTGGTTTGGATGATAGGGAATACGCATCTTGAAGTAATTTATTCCTTGTATGAACGAGCTAGGGGAAAGAAAAGAGTCGACCTCACACAACAAAAATATATAAGGGTCGTACAAATGAAAACGAAAATTTGTGTGGGGGAAAAAAGACGACGTGTAGGATCGTAAGTTTTTGTTTTCAACATAGCGAAATCCCACTTGCAAATTGCACAATAGGGAGTGCAAGTGTGACGTCAGTCCTTGGAATTCTTCAGTCACGTGACTCGATTTGGTTCCAAGCAAGTCTTCTCGCTTCGGGATTTAACATGGTTCCAACGTAGGGATGG
>JAHWFO010062084.1:0-10005 GCA_023313115.1 Rhysida immarginata | reverse complement strand
GCACCGAGAAAGTGAGAAATTCAATAAGAAACTAAACATCGAACTGCAGGGTAGGAGTAATTCGCAGAGCATTGGAATGAAAATGATAAATGGAAGTAGAACGCCATGCTGCAGGCTAGGAAGGACGTAGAGGACCAGAAGGAGGGACGACTTGTCAAGCCAGAAGCTGGAAGTGGTCTCACTGAAATTAAAAAAAACAGTAACCACGGAAAGAACATCAACAATAGTGAGACACAAATCCTCGTGGTCACGAAAATTATTCGCGAGGGACAACTAGCTGCAAACAGTGATAATCACGTGGAGATTTTTTAATTAACATTTATTAAAACAATATATACTCAACAATCACTGTCTGCAAAACAGTAAAAAAAACTTAAAGAATAGAAAAAATAGAAACTTAAATTATATCTATTTTTACATAAAAAATCTGAGTTTTCCCGAACATTATATTTATTTAAAATTGTATTAAATTCATTTAAACATGTATTAAATCTATTTGAAAGCGTATTAAATTCATTGAAAGCGTATTAAATTCATTTAAACATGTATTAAATCTATTTGAAAGAGTATTAAATTCATTTAAAATTGTTCTAGCCCAGTTCGCTAAGTGGTCAGCTATTTCTTTGTCGTTTACACCTTTATGTCCCGGGATCCACATCAGTTTAATAGTAAAGTCTGCCAGGAATAGAGATTCTAGAAGGGATACTATGTGGCCCATTATATCATGGTAGAACCAGCTTCGGCGAGTTAGGGTTTTTTTCAACACCCTTGAGTGCGCTTTTGGAATCAGAGATGACCACAAACTTTGCAGGTGAGTGGAGAGCGATTAGGGTTAGAGCTTTCTGGATGGCACGAAGCTCTAACATAGTGGAGCTGGTTGCAAGGTTGACTTTAGCTGATACAATTTGACTGTTCCTCTGATAAACCTCGATACCCCCTTCCAGGTTTCCAGGGGTCAGGGATCCGTCCTTAAAGAGTTTGTTGAAATCTTGAAAGTGCGTGAAGAGAGCTTCGTTACCAATTTGCCTTGCCATCTAGGGGGGAGTCTTAGCACTTAGGGTCAGAGGGATGAATATAATCTCAGGATCAAGGCCAAGAGAGCTAGGAAATTTGGTGATTTCCTTCCCAAAAAGACGACAGTCAACACATTCAAATTTATTTAACAGACTAAGGAAAAGATTTAATACCTTCTTAGAAAGAAAGTGGGCACGGCAATTATCAGCCAAGGAGAGCTCTTCTTGGAAGGTCGAGGAGGATTGTAAGTAGGCATAGGCTGTAGAAATCATTTTAGCCTCCCATCTTAATGGAGGGGGGGACTAAATTGGATTCAGCATAGATTACCTGATTGGGTGTGGACTGTGTGGCGTGGAGGCAAACATGTATGATTCTCCTCTCCAGTCTGATTAATTGCTCCCTGACGTGTTTTGGGGCTAAGAGGAGGAAAATATCAAAAAGGTCAGTCGTCTGGATGAGGGATGATAGTAAAATGGGTGAGTCCGACCAAGGCGGTCTCAATTAAGTTTTGCAATGCGCCTGATTCGACCTCAGTTCTTCGTTAGGTGTTCCTTTATACAGGCAATATGTTGATTCCAATTAGGTTTGCAGTCCAGAGTAACACCTAAGAATTTGTGCGCTCTTCTGATAGGGAGTCTAGAGCCGTTCAAAAAAATGGTGGGATGTGGAGGAGGACCGCTCTTAGTAAAAAATACCACAACAGTTTTATCAGAGGAGAAAGACATGGAGTTAAGTCTGGCCCACTCCATTAGGGAGTCACAAGATTGCTGCAAAAAACTCTTAATTTTGGGGATAGCTAGATCAGTGTTCCAAATGGCTATATCATCTGCAAAGCAGTTCATAAGTATTCCTTCAGGGATGTCCGTCATGAATATATTAAAAAGTACGAGGCTTAACGTAGATCCCTGTGGAAAACCCTTAAGTTGCGTCTGCCAGACAACGCCCCTGGATGTTTTAGGCCCACCCTTCTGTTTTTTAAAAAGAAGGAAATCCAAAGAATGATACGTCTTGGGATAGGAATGCTGGTCATTTTGTTCAGCAGGATATGATGTTCCTCAGAATCGTATGTCTTCTCTAAGTCTAAAAATATGGCTCCGAGGATTTCCTGTTTCTCCCAAGCTGAGTAGATGGTATCGACTAGTTTGATTGTGGGAAAAATATAATTGGAACCCTTACGAAAGCCAATTAACCAAGATGGCAGGACGTTGAAAAATTCCAAAAAGTGCTGCAATCTGCTGTTAACCATCATCTCCATGATTTTGAGAAGGCGATGGGTCTGTAACTCTGCGGTTGAGAAGAAGGTCGGCCAGGCTTCAAATGGGATGAATGAATGAGTTCTTCCATGAATGAGTTCCTCAGAATGAATGAATTCTTCAGAATGGGATGATACCCGTCACCCAGGACCTATTAAAGTGCCCTAGAAGGGTATTTTGTTGACTGAGGCTTAGTTTTGTAAAAGTGTTGTTTAGCAACTTATCTGGCCCTGGAGCATTGGATTTTCTCCTCAAGGCTGCCTTGAATTCCAACAGTGAAAATGGTTGTTCCCAAGGGTCTGGAATGAAAACTGTTGTTAACGGGATAGGCCAGCTTAGGGGTTTACCAGGTTGAGACCCCATGGTAAAATGGAGGATTGAGGCTGCTGATTCCATCGGCTTCTGCATAGAACCGTCCTGATTAACGATTAAAGGGATTGGTTGCTTAGACCTTCAATACCTTCCAAATATTATTCTGTTTGCTACTACTGAGTAAACTTGCCCAAAACTGTCTCCTATGCTTTTTTAATACTCTTTTACACATCGCTTTGGTTTTTGTGGACAGACACTAACATCGGGTACATCTACATTTCAGGAATTGTCTCATAGTTCGGTTTAGTAACCAAATGGCAGACTCGCATTCCGGAGTCCACCAGCGAGGCCTGGGCGGATTGCTTCTACTAGGTGTAATTTTCGGAAAGGATCTATTCTGGAAATGAGAATTTGGCGGTGAATATCGTGAGATGGAGAAAGAAAAAGATCATCAGAGTCGTAGCTGGTGGGAGTAGGCAATGCGTAATTACAAGAAGTGGGACTGCAGGTCGGAGTACTAGTCAAGGGAGTAGGATTGAAGAGAATTGGGTAGATGGTTAGACGTATGGGCTGGTGGTCACTACCGTAAGTGCCCTCCACTAAAGCGGTGTGAATTGGAAGCGGCCAATCTGAGAAGGAGAGGGCAAAATCGAGATTGGACGGAGACCATTCGGACCCGGGAGGATGGTAAGTAAAGCCAGGAGTATAGTGCGTCGATAAATTGTACTTAATACAAAGATCTTCTAGACAATGACCACTGTAGTTATACTTATCACATCCCCACAAAGGGCTCTTGGCGTTGAAATCCCCTAAGATGATAAAAGGGGGAGTTAAAGAGCTTATTAAATTAGACCAAGCAGATTTACTGATGTATCCTGGGACAAAAATACAATATATATGTAACCAAACATTACAGAAAAACAGGACAAGGTCAATAATTGCTGTGGAGTCTAAGTGCCTTTTGAAATTGAGAAAATGAGGGATTTGTGGAGAGATCGCGGCTAAGTTACACTTATTTAGGTAAGTGACAAAGTTACTAAAAGAAATTTTGGAATCCACACTTAAAAATGTTTCGTATAAATTTAGAATACAT
The DNA here is from genome assembly GCA_023313115.1 of Rhysida immarginata. NCBI lineage: Eukaryota > Metazoa > Arthropoda > Chilopoda > Scolopendromorpha > Scolopendridae > Rhysida > Rhysida immarginata. Next base: position 6,333 of record JAHWFO010062084.1, on the reverse strand, counting down.
GTTTTTCTCTGCAGAAGGATGATGTCCTCCCAGTTGGAGAGGACACCCCTGACATTCCAATGGATAATACTAATTGGGTTTGGATGCATCTTGAGACAGGAAATGGCTGTGACAGAGAGGCGACAACATTTCTTTCCACCACAGATCAATCTTCGAGAACCAGCGAGGAGATTATAGGAATCTGTCCGTCATGATCACCAAGGTGTTATGGATGCCTGCCGAACTGTCTTGTTTGAGTAAATCTGGATTTTCCATTAGAGTGAAAATAAACAGCTTTAAGGAAAAGCCAATGGCTTCATCCTTATCCATTGAAGTTATATTATTTTCTGATCAGGATTACAGTCTTTGGTTTGCACCACTTCCATGAGTTGTTCCTTAGGAGAATTAGGGACAGAAATTTCTGTGGTGAAAGCAGATACAGGGTGATTCAGTCAATTTCTGACCATTTCACTCGAATGACGTGCATTTGGGATAAACAATTGAAAGAATATGAGCGCCATATCGAATTTCTAAATAGTTGGAGTTTGTATTGTTGCAACGGCGCTGCATGAAAATCGTATTGTTGAAAAATGGCGCCTGCTTTGTCTCGAATGGTATTTCGAGACAAAATCACCTGTAAAGCTTGGTTCCCACTGGCAGAAAACAAGAGAGCAGAAAGGAGGGCGTATTTTTTTTGGCTTTTTCCTTTCTGCTCCTGCAGGTGTCCCACATGGCAGAAACTCAAAAGGATAAGACAGCAGAAGTTTTGCCCAACACAAAGGCACTGCACCGAAGCTGTCGATGGATCTAAACGGTCGGCTTCGACTGCACACAGTACGTACACAGTTCGTTCATTCCTCATCAATCATCAAATCGAATTTTTGCATTCAATTATTGTTTATTCAATTTAATTTGATTAATTAATTAATAAATATATATTTCGCACCTCTTCTATTAGCGCTTCTACATCAATTTTCTTTCTCGGCCTCTTCACCTTTGTGAGCTGAGTGTCCGACATTTTTATTTTGTGAGAGAGAGAGAGGACGTCACTGTGATGTCACTGCAGAGATAGTTTTCTATTGGCTGAGCAATCGTTTCTGTCCTGCTTGTGCCACAAAAGTTGAACTCAACCCAACTCTAAAAAGCAGAAATTTTCGGTCGGGCAGAAGAGACGAAAACAGGAAGTGACATCATAAAATTTTTCTGCTTTGTGGTTTCTGCCGTTGTTTTTACGCATGTGGGAACCACGCTTAACCGTGCAACGTGTCCAGAAATAACGGAAGTGATTGTGTTTCCAATGAACTCCGGCAGGTGTCTCCACGTGTTGCGTCTTCTCTCAAACAAAGATAGGTTCGTGAAATCGTCAACAGAAGTCGCTGTCCTCAATTGAGTTTCTCTCCTTAAGTATACTTCCGGTTAGGGAAACAAAAAAAAATTTGCGACAATAGGAGGTACTATTTGGCTTTGAACTTCCAACTTATAACTGCATTAAACAAATGTTGGAAACCTTTCCAGCTAATATTTGTTCATCTCTCCATGAAGGATTTCATTTTTCGCACAATAAATAGAAAAGTAGCTTATGCGATCGGTTTGTTCAGACGTCCGTGGACACAGTTCCAACAATGAATTGCGTTAGAAAGGGGAGCGTACATATAGAGAATTGCTGGAAGAGACAAATCAGCGTTGCACTGGGGAAAACGCGTGCCGAGCACTTCGTACCGGCTCCGCGCGTGCTCTAAACGTTGTTGAGATGATGCGGTGCAGAAAGGGGATATCCGTGCCTAAACCAAAAGAATTTCTTTATTCGTAGGGAGCTTATTAAGTACCGAAAGGTGCTTTAGGCAATCAGTGTGGGGAAACGTGTCTGTCTGTCTGTAAAGCGTAGTTCCCACTGACAGAAAACTAGAGAGCAGAAACCAGGGCGTATTTTTTTCTGCCTTTTTACTTTCTGCTCCTGCAGGTGTCCCACATGGCAGAAACTCAAAAGGATAAGATAGCAGAAGTTTTGCCCAACACAAATGCAATGCACCGAATCCGTCGATCGATCTAAACGGTCGGCTTCGACTGCACACACTACGTACACAGTTCGTTCATTCCTCATCAATCATCACATTGAATTTTTGCATTCAATTGTTGTTTATTCAATTTAATTTGATTAATTAATTAATTAATTAATATATATTTCGCACCTGTTCTATTAGCGCTTCTACATCAATTTTCTTTCTCGGCCTCTTCACCTTTGTGAGCTGAGTGTCCGACATTTTTATTTTGTGAGAGAGAGAGAGAGAGAGGACGTCACTGTGACGTCACTGCAGAGATCGTTTTCTATTGGCTGAGCAATCGTTTCTGCCCTGCTTGTGCCACAAAAGTTGAACTCAACCCAACTCTAAAAAGCAGAAATTTTCAGTTGGGCAGAAGAGACGAAAACGGGAAGTGACATCATAAAATTTTTCTGCTTTGTAGTTTCTGCCGTTGTTTTTACGCATGTGGGAACCACGCTTAACTCAAACTCCTCCGAGGCTATGAAATATTTTAAAAACCTGTTTTCTTCAGTCGATGAGTACCCTTCATGGAACGAACCTATCACAAATATTATCTAAATTAGTTCATTGGCACGTGCACAAATGGTACCTTTATTTTCCCGCCAAGCAATGTTCAATGGGAAGATATATTAAGTAATATGTTTTTATAAATCGTAATGACGAGATAGAAGCGGGTATTCATTACTATTTTCGTCAGTCGATGAATATGGTATATGGCACGAACCAATCACAAATATTATCTTAATCGGTTTAATAGCACGTGCATAAATGGTACCTCTACGACCCCACCTAGCAATTTTCAATGGAGAGAAATATTAATTAATATGTCAAACAAATCGTAATGAAGATATAGAAGCGAATAGAAATTACTATTTCGGCCAATTGATAAATATGGTTCAGAAAATGAACCATTCTGAAATGGTCGAAATCGAAACATTGGCATGTGCTCTAATGGTACCCTTATGAGACCCTGGTTTAGTGTAACATTCTGGTTTAGTGGAACCAAAATGGTTCATTGGAACTTTCTATGCTAAAATATGGCATGTAATATATCAAACTTCTTCGAATGAGGTGTCATGAATGAATATGACGTAAAATTAATGATAGTCCAAATTGGTTACAAGTAACCTGGTTTACTGGAACCATTATGGTTCATTGGAACTTTCAATGCTAAAACATGGCATGTAATATATCAAACGACTTGGAACGAGGTGTCATAAATGAATATGACGTAAAATTAATGATAGTCCAAGTTGGTTTCAAGGAACCTGATTTAGTGGAACTATTCTGGTTTAGTGGGACTATTTTGGTTCATTGGAACTTCCAATGCTAAAGTATGGCATGTAATATATAAAACAACTCGTAACGAAGTGTCATGAATGAATACGATTAATTAATGATAGTGGAAATTAGTCTAGTTGTACGTGCCCTAATCATATGGTACCATTAAAACTTTCAATGTTAAGATATGGCGTGTAACCTATCAAACAACTTGTAACGACGTATCATGAATGAATAAAACGAGTAATTAACGATATTCGAATTTGCTTAGTAGGGCGTGTTCTAATGGTACTATATCGTACCATTGGAAACTTTCAATGCTAACACCCTTATTCAGAAAGAGTATTCATGCTCTTGCTCTTACTCAAACCATTATTGAGAACGAATTCAATAATATATATTCAACAATGGTCTTGAGTGCCTAAACCAATGCGCAAAATCGTTCATTCTGAATACAGGCGTAAGCTCTGGCATGTAATATAACAACTCGTAACGTCCATAGCAATTGTTGTCCATAGCTAATTGTTATCAAGAGTAAATTGCTGTTAGGCTTACGATTATCAATGTCTGAATTCTAATTAGACTTATTGTTGTCAAAGCTAATCGCAATTAGATAATCGCTCGCTTCAGCCGTATATGATTATGTAGAAACGCTTTAGGAATAGTATATGAAGAAATAATCGACGCATACACAGAACGGTTCAACAATTGATGCTCGCTTCGTTTAACATTATCGTAAGTATGCTTATGATAAAGCTTCGTTATGCATTTATCTGCTCGAATATAAAAAAGAATTACAACTCTTTTTATTTAACCTATTGGTTCCTCAATTGTATTCGTTTAAATTCTAGTTTTTCGTTAGTCTCATTATTTAGGAATTCACTATCCAGTTTCCATATTTATATAGTTTTATCTAAAGTGTTTCTCCTAGGTGCTCCTTCAAATGAGAATAGAGGTGAAAGTTCCATACAGCCCAGAAGACCACCACGCTATTGAATCAGTTTCGTTGGGATATCATCGAACACCCTCCCTACAGCCCGGACCTCGCTCCAAGCGATTTTCACCTCTTTCCTTACATGAAGGAACACCTATTATAGGAGACTGGCGATTCGCTTCAGACGAGGAGGTGAAACACTTCGCGACAACGTGGCTGAACATGCAAGGACAGGATTTTTACCAGGAGGGAATTTCAAACTCATCCCACGAACCAACAAGTGCCTGAACCGATATGGAGAATATGTCAAAAAAAACCTAATGTACGCTCGTATGTACTATCTATCAGTTGGCTGTATCGGTTGTATGAAATAAAATTTACACGTTTCACTGCAGGCTTTGTAACCATACTTTTTTGATCACCCGTCGTACTTTGTATCCATAAAATATTTTTCTATGACAAACAAAATTTATTTTTAAACAATTTCCATGACAAACAAAATTAATAAAATTCAAATTAAGATGAGTGAATAATTACTAATCAACTTCCCTCGACTTGAATAATTACTTAACCATCTTCGAGGGTGTTTTGAAAAGTTTTGCCTCCCTACGTTGTAACATTTATTTTATAACCGATTTTCAAAATTAGTTTTATAGCGTATACTTACATTTGTCCCCCCACGTGTTAAAAAACTAATCAGTTTTCGACATAGTCTCCCCAACCCTTTCCACATACTTCCGTAACGTGTGATTAGTCGGGCGAACCCTTCGTTTGCCTAAACCGAGGCTTCCGAGATTATACAAAACAAATATCGGAAGCCTCGCCTAAACTATAGTGGCTAGAAGAGGCCTCTTCTAGCCACTATACCGAAACAATGACGTGTATTAAAGATAGACTCCAAATCCTATTGTTGTAACTTGAAGCAAATTGGGAAGCTCCATGCCCAGAACTGTCATGGCTGAAAGTGAGTGAAGATGATGCAAAACACATGGCTAAACACGAGAGTAGCTGATTAATAATTCTTTCACACGCCGATCACGGAGTGATAAGTTTATCTTTTCGTTTACTTTGTATTTGAAGTATTTTCTTATATTTTATAAACAATTTTTCGATCATGGTTTCAATTTCAATTTCGCTTCGATTGTCTTTCAGTAACGTATTTTCATTTTAGTTACGTATTTTGGATTTATTTTTGTGGAAAATGATTCCTGATCCTTTTTCGTGTCTGTTTGCAGAACAACTTTGAATAATGGTTTTGAATTAATAATTCCTCGTGCCCAAGATCTTCAAAAACAAAGCAGCCAGACAGCTAATTACTCCACGGCTCACCCCTGCCCAGAACTATCATGGCTCAATTTGCTACTTGAAGCTAGAGCCCCCTACGATCCCCATGATAAGCTTAAGTGGCTGTTTATCGTGTAAATCTGTCTGGATCGCAGAGCTTTTGGGAGAAGCGATTTGCTGGAGCATCCGGGCATTTCATGGTGCAACTCCTGTTTATATATAATTTAGGAAAGAAATGCTACTATTGACCCAATGATTAACTTTTAAAAAATTAATTATAATCTGATTTAAGTGCTTTTTAATCCAGTTATTTAATATAAATTAACGGTAATTTTATTATGTCACATAAACCCGACAGACTTATTTTTTATAATTACTTTATACGTTTTAATGAATTAAAAGTTAAAAGGCGTACATGTATTTAATAGGAAAAAAATACCCCCATTAATTTGCTTATTTCATTGTTTTGAAAATAAAAGGTTGTTCACAAGTAAATAATAGTAATTATAAACTGGAGAAAATCTCCAAACACAGGTAAAAATTCTCCGTCTCCAAACACAAGCATCATCGTCTCGTTGGCTTCGAGCATCACCTTCATTTTATTTTGCTCCTCTTTTTTAACATGGAAATAATTAAAGCTATGATCCGACAGAAAGACCAACGCCTCCAAAATGTCTGTAGTTCACGTAGCAAGTGTCCCAAGTAGTTCAATGTTTCTCGTGTTATCCTCAATATTTTTTAAACAAAATATGTTTTAATTTAAAAATTTCTCAGAAGTGTTTGAATAGGAGAATAAATTTTCAATCACTTTTC
>JAHWFO010062081.1:0-13260 GCA_023313115.1 Rhysida immarginata | reverse complement strand
AGCCCCTCTAATGTTGTCCGAAACAACCCCATCACTCCATTGCTGACAAATTGTCATTTTTTAGGCCTAACGATATACATGTGTAAAATTGCAACCTAGACAAATGGACTCTACTTCCACCTCTAACAACTTCTATTCATGCAAGTAATACTACTATATCCACTGCTTTGTAAATTAAGAAATAGTAGAGTGGAAATAAAAAAAATTCATTCACAAAAAAAAGATAATTGCTGTAATTTTCTTACCGTTAAACAAAACTTCGCCAAAAGACGTTCAGTTGTGCCCTACTGCAGTGACATCTCATGACAAAAATCAAAACTATTTATATCGATACTAGCTACAAAAAAATAGAGATGTACGAACCAACCCCCGTCCGAAACAGCCCCACTCTCCCCTAATTTTTTGACAAAATTCTGTTACTATGGAGCCACACTCATTGGGTGATTTCACATGGAATGACCCATAAACAAGAACGTATGGAAGGAAATCTTCTCATTGTTCACACCCCCTTTTATTGCAATTGGGGATTATAATGCTAGGAGTCCTCTCTGGGGATGTCATGACTACAACCACAGTGGGAAAATAGTAGACGAAATTAAATGGAAGAGAAACTTAGAGGTATTATACACCACAGACCCAATGTATCACCCAGTGAGATGGGAGTGGAACCTTCCAATTTGGACTTTGCCATCATATCCATGGACAAAAAAATTCAATGTAAAATAGAGCAAGTTTTCGGTTCATATGGCAGTGACCACCAGCCGATACAATTGACTATGAATATCTTGAACTTCTCAAAAAAAACAAAAAGATCATTTCCACCGGCCATTACCTCAAATCACCCTCCTTTTAATTGGGGATCAGAAAGTATGTGCCTATCAATGATGCATGACTTAACAGGTCAATTATTAGCCTTTCAAAAAAGAGGTGGTCCCGGAAGACAATCTAAAAGACACATTTCCCCTAGGCCAAGTTGGTGGAATAGGGAGTGTGAATAGGTGATATGGGAGCGAAAAAAAGCGAAAAGATCTTAACAAAAGTGTAAATGTTTTGACGGCTGGCAGAAACACAAGAAATCAGAAGCTGTGTGTAAAAGATTTCTAAAAAAGATGAGAAGAGATTATTAGAAAAATTTAATAGAAGGCTGTAGTAAAGGAAATATATGGAAAGTGCTAAAAAAATTTTCCCGTCGACCTAGTCAGCTTATACATTTAATCCGTAATAAGGACGATACTATCTTAATACCAAGAGAATCGGCAGAAGCTATTCTAAAGCAGGCCGTTGGATGCTGCCCGCTGCCTTTGGATCACTAGGTTGTCCCTTGGATATTATCGTTCAGGGAACAATCTGAGATTTCATCAAGGGAACAACCCTTTTCAATAATTGACTTAAAAAATGCCATCAGAAACAAGGATACGGCCACAGGAGACGACCAGATCAGGAACTCCACTTTTTCTTGCTTAAGCGAGAGTCAGTTTAATATTTTACTTCATCATTTGAATAAGTCCTGGAATACAGGTATAATTCCACCAAAATGGAAAAAGACCATAATATGCCCTATCCTAAAACCACAAAAGCCCCCTTCTGCTCCAGGTAGCTACAGACCTATTGCACTGACATCATGTATCGCTAAACTTTTGGAAAGAATGATCAGCGATAGACTGCAACATTTCATGGAAATTAACAACATCCTGCCTTTGGGTATTACCGGCTTCTGAAAAGGGAAAAACAACGTCTTTCCAATATTTAAACTTATAAATCATATATACGCAGCGTGGGAAAGAGAAGAACATGTGGGTATAATATTTCTGGACATTGAAAAAGTATACAATTCGGTCAATCATGAAATATTAATAGAAAAAATGTGTAAATTGAACATTCCTAAAAACTTCATAACATGGATTTCTGCCTTCCTTAAATTTCGGAAAGTGAGAGTCCAGTATCCAGGGGGCTCAGTATGGAATATGCAGCAGAGAGGTCTTCCCCAAGGGTCAGTCCTTAACCCTACTCTCTTCAATATTTTCATTCTGGACATTGTAGACATATTACCTCCCCAGATATGGGATAATATTTTTGCAGATGACATTGCAATATGGACATCTAACAAACTAACTGCGGAGATTAAAACCTCTCTCCAGCTAGCAAGTCAGGCTTTAAATGAGTGGGGTGTAAATAACCACACATCTTTCTCACCAGATAAAACAGTTATGTGCTTATCGAAACAAGGCCCCATGTCATACATCCCGATCTACTTTAAAGAAGAAAAACTGGCTTTTAGGCCTGCCCATAAATTTCTGGGAGTAATCATCGATGATCGTCTGACCTGGCAGCCGTATATATCCATGCTATGTGATAAACTTATGAAGAATCTGGCACGCGCTCGGCTCATAATTAAATCGAAATGGGGCCCAACATGGAGAAATACCAACATCATTCCGACTTCAATAATTCGGACTATTGATAGTCTTTCGTTTCTTCTTCTTCTGCCCACAAGGAAAGTAATTGAACCATTGGAGAAATGGGAAAGGAAAATCCTCAGAGTAGGATTGAGCACAGATTCCCTTTCTTCTACTATATGCGGAATCTAATTTTCCTCCTCCGAGACTAAGATGGGAATCTGCTACCATATCCTTTATATATTCATACGCTCAATCATTAAAAAAATTCCAGGACGACCTATCATTAAAGGAAAACTGCAGCAAAATCATAAGATCAAATAAACTCAAGGTGTTGGTGGGCAATATACTCAAGAAATTCGAGATTAATAAAATCTTTTTAAGTGGTTTGAACATTTTAGACTACCCTAAAGGGCCGCAGTTCCTCTCTAACACTTTCAAAATTGTACACATCAGTAAAGCAATCACCCCGCCAGAAATGTTAAAATGCATCTTCACAAGTATAATAGAAACTGAATATAGTGGTTACCACAGGATATATACAGACTGTTCATTCCTAAAGGGCTCTGATGAGGGGGGTATTGGTATATTTGCAAAAAATCTCTTCATAATCTCTCATAAAGCCTCCCCTGCAGTAAACTCTTTTAACTTAGAACTTTTGGCCATCCATAAAGCCCTAATGCTAGTATTGAATAAACCGCCTGACAAATATCTGATAATAACGGATGGTAAAAGCTCTATCACTGCTATGGAGATGGCTTTCCATAAGAAAATTTGGTTCCATAAGGGCTTAATGGGTTATACCTTAGCGCAGTTAAACTTCCTCTTCTCATTAGAATACGAAATAAAATTTTTATGGATCCCCAGCCACAGAGGATTTCAGGGCAACGAAATAGCAGGCAACCTCGCTAATTGGGCTAGGAAATCAAATAAACCTCTCAGACCTGTCCGCCTAGACCCCCATACGTTGAAGATGTATGTTAAAACAAGAACCTGCCGTCTGTGGAACTTGGAATGGAAAGCTAATAACTGCGGTCAACAATATAAAAGTATCTACACTCATTAACTAAAGTGGGTCTTCTCTCCCCCAAAGAGTTATCTCACCAAGAAAAGGGTGCTTTATTTAAGCTTCATAGTGGTCACCTCCCTCTCAAATCCTTTCAATACCGCCTAAATCTTATAAGAAATAACGTGCTCGTGTGGAAAACCTGAAACGGTGGAACATTGTTTAGCTGGAATGCAGTAATCTGACACAACATAGAAAGAAAATGGAAAAATCTTTTAACAGTCATAATATACCCTTAAATATGAATAATCTACTTTTTTGGGTTGAGGAAAAGAAAGCAATAAGGAAGCTGGTGATCAACGCCTTATTTGAAATTTTGACAGATTTGAACTTATTACCGAAAATCCTAGGCCCACTGTGCCCAAAAACTTAAGCATGCTAACTAAAATGGGATAGAAAAAGGACGTAAAATATAGTTAAAAGACTGAATCAGCTAGTCTCCTTGACTGGGAGGTGCGGGCTGGAAAGAAGAAGAAGAAGATGATTGCAAAAGATGACAATTAAATAACAAAATATCCAAAAGACTACAATTAAAGTTGTAGCAGATTAAAAATAAAAGAAAGCAAGAAAAAACAGGGCCTGACCATTTGAATTTTTAATCAATTTGAATAGCTTGGATTATCTTAAGGGGCCATTGTCTCCATTCAGTAAATCTTTTGCGTCTTTTATCTTTATTTCCAAGGTCTCTCAAGTAGTGAGTTGTTGTCGACCCTTCTTAATAGCTTGAAATTTTCCTTGATGTTATGTCCAGTTTCCGACAGGTGTTTGGCTACCGCTGATCTATCCGGTCAACCGAATTTTGTATGTGCCAAGTGTTCCTTGAATCTGGTCTCCGCGTTCCTTTTTGATTGACCTCGGTAAGCCATTGGGCAGTTCTGACATGATATTTCATGAATACCAGACCGTTGGGTGGGTTCAATCTTGTCCTTGGAATTGCTTAATAACAGTTTCAATGAGTTTGGGTTATGGAAAGCCAGCTTTGTGTCATATTCTTTGAAAACCTTTTGCAATCCTTTGTGTTGTGTAATGGAATGAAACAACGCATAGGTAGGTTGATTAACGGAAAGATTTACTAACATACATGAGTGAAAGAGAGAACAAACATGGTTACACAAGCTAGGATCAAAAATGTTTATGGCTGCATGGCAACCAAGGGAAAAGGTAGGTGTGTTGTTGGGTGGCAAACGATACATTACATACCTTCCCCCTTGGATGAGAGTAATGCAATCTTTCAAGTAGTCTGGCTTTGTCGTTGTGGTCGAGTCTGGAGTACTGCTTTCGGAAGTGTTGTCACAGTTGCTGAATCGTTTTGAACTATGTGATTGTTCTCAGTTTGTTGCAGTGTTAATGAAGAAGACGTCTCGTTATTCTGCGTTGAAAGTGGAGTAAGTTCTTCATTATTAGGCGAGGTCACGCTGTTTCAAACATGCATGTGATGCATGTGTCTTCGTGCGAAGCTAGTAGGTGTTGCGATTTCATGTGTAACTGGACCCAGTCTGCGATATACAATGGTTGGAATCCATGCTGATTCTTTTCCACTCTGACGTACAAAAACAGTAGCAGCAGACGAAAATTGGCAGGTGGTAGTTGCAAATTGTCTAGTATCACATTCAATGTTGTCTGGATGCATCATATCTAAGCATGAACATAGATGGCATTTAAATAAAAGTTCAGCTGGACTCAGCCCTGTAGATGAATGAGGGGTAATATTTTTATTTATTTATTTATTTATTTATTTATTTATTTATTTATTTATGTTGTGAAAATAAATAGCTTGATATGAGTTTTTTTCCAGTTGCCGGTGATAATAAGTTTTAAACTTTCCTTCATAATTGAACAGCTCGTTCTGCTTGACCATTTCCACTGGATGATATGGCAATATTCTAAAATGCCTAATGATCCATTCACATTGGGCTGGCAAGGCGGTAAAGTGGCAAAGCATCTTTTCTGCCTCCTTCCTCCTGTCTCCTCCTCCGCCGCCCACACGAGTTGTCCCACAGGACCGGCACGAGAGAAGTGGCAAGGGAATAGAAGAATAATGGCGGTGTCGTTTCAATCTTAAGTTATTGCAGTAAAACTTTGTACGAACTTCATGACCCATAGAAATTTGTAGTATCCGAAATTTGTTATATCTGAGAAAATTCGGAATTTATTTCACTGTTGAAAGGCCAATTGGCACAGTTGGGAATTCCGAATTGTTTTGTTTACTTTTTTGTATCATCAGAGTTTGTTTTGAAGAAGTTCAGCTGTAATTATATATCGCTGAGAAAGCATAATTAAAACATAACAAAATAGAGTATACAAATAACATTCCAGTTTTATTTATATTTGTTTAGTGTGCATATTTTTCTCGTATTTATAAAAAGTCATCTAGACTATTTTTAAATTTGATTGTCGCGAACATCGATTGGCAATATTTCCAATCGAAGCGATCGAAAACCAAGTTTTTGATCACTTTTCCGTTATAAAACTTGCTAATTTCCAACTGAATTATCTAAATAAAATGTAACCAAACTTACTATTTAACGATGGAAAAAGCTAAAGGATAATAGCAATATATATATTCACATTTACAAAATAAAGTGCATTCTCTTTATTCCTTACTCCGTCAATAATCCGGAATTTGTGGATTTTCACACCCCATGTCTGGCACCAAAATGTGACATGTCACCCGCCTAGTGTGCAGCAGCCATCACTAGGGTTATTAACGCCACAAGAGGCAACTAGTCAAGGATTTTGGGGCGTGATCATATCGGGGCAAATAAGGACTCAAATGAACGGGATCTTATTATTTAAAAGAAAACAAACTTTCAAATTATTCCCTTTAAAACGTACATAATTAAATGAGTTACACCTATTTTAGAATTGGCAGTACCACTACACTTATCCTACGCATTTGACCGAGGGGCCCCTCAACATTTATAACCAGTTACCAACTATCATTTATTACTATAGGGTGTATTGTAAATTTCTATGTCAGGAGCTAGCTACACAGCAATTGGTTTATACCAAATCAGCAATCGACTAGGGCTGCATTGACCACAGCACTGCTGAGGAACAGGGCACTGTCAGTTACCTCTTTGGGTACTCCTCCGGTAGTGCTGCCTATTCTCATTGAGAACCCCCGAATAATAGCCAAATAACAATGCCCATCCAGTGTTGTGTGTCCCCTTTCAGTTCCCATAACAGGAAGGGAGGGAACACTGGGACCCCTTCTTGGTGGGTCCTCAATGTTTCCCAGAACACCACTCTGTGGAACACTGCCTCGTAACATGAATGAACGTATGACCAGTGCCTGCTCTACCTGATTGACAGGTTCAGGGACCCAATACAACTGATTCTATCTACCGCTTTGTCATACAATGCGCTCTTACATGCATCCCTCGTTAACGCTGTATCTTGTACTTGGATAACTGATAATCTAATCTAATACTAGTACAAGGTTGTTTTCACAGGAAAGCATAATGACGAGCTTGTATTTATCAGTTCTACTATTTAAAAACTCTAGCACAATTAACACGTTCATTAACTCCCTATGGCATGAAACTATTCCATGTACTAAAGTTATCTTCCACAGTCTAAACTACGTCTTCCACAGTTGCATTATCTTTACAGCAATCTTAACTTTTCTCACTTCAGCTAGACAGAACGAACAACCATGCACTAAAATGCTGTGAGAACAACAGCAGTCTCGTCTGTTCCAACAGGCCTCCACATCAGCGCAGATAAAAAATAATAAAAGTGTCACTCACCAGTTGCAGCATATTCAAAAAACAGGAATAAACAGGAATTCAAGTCGGCTTCACTACATAACACACATCAACAAACTTAAAGCAAGCGTCTTCCAAAACATTCAAACGCTTGGTACTTACTTACGCAGACTCAAAATTCTGATAAATAATTACAGTTACAAAGCAACAGTACAGTTTATTAAGCAGTTAAAATACACCAACATTAGTTTAACATGAAATAAATCATTGATCATCTTTAATGCAATGATAGGTAATCACATCTGTTATCGTTTTGCTATCAAGGCTTAAGAAACGCTATGCTTCTTCTGATAGCTAGAGAACAACACACACAGAGGGGAAAAACATATATATCTCGTCCTCTCAAAATGAACATTTTTTTGTCATTTACATTTTTTTTAAGCAACAAAACAGTTGCTGGGAGCAGGGCATGATCTTCTCGGAAATCTTCTCTGAGAAAACAATGACCGTTTCCCAACAATCGCTTCAATTGCCGACACACAACAGGCGATGCAGCGATAAAGTATCATTGCTGCTTTAACAATACACAAAAACAAAATAAACTCTTATTCCCCCTTTAATTACAATAAATGAAACTGAATCAACTATCAATAATATAATGAACAAGAACAAACAATAACCTAAGGCTTAAAGAAATATTTTATAAACGCAACAAACTGTGTCAATAGGGACAAACAAAAGAACATCAGCCAATGCAATGACTAATGAAAATCTTAATAAAAATGTAGCGATGCGTGAATGCGTTTCCATCAGGCCCATGTGACACCCAGTGACATTGAATGTCACAAGGCAACCCTAAGGACAAGATTGAACCCACTCAACAGTCTGGTATTTATGAAATAACATGTTGGAATTGTCCAATGGTTTACCGAGGTCAATCAAAAATGAACGCAGAGACCAGATGCAAGGAACACTCAACACGTACAAAATTCGGCCGACCGGATAGATTAGCGGTGGCCAAACACTTGTTGGAAACCGGACATAACATCATAACAGAAAATCTCTAGCTATTAAGAAGGGTCTACAACAATTTGCTACTTGACGCTTTCGAGACCTTGGAGATAAGGAAATAAGATGCAAAACACTTACTGAATGGAGACAATGGCCCCTTAGGAGAATCCAAGCTATTCAAATTGATTAAAAATTCAAATGATTAGGGCCAGCTTTTTCTTGTTTTCTTTTTTGTTTTTAATCTGTTACAGCGCATCAAATGGGAGGCATTGGAGGATAGAGCTGTGAGGAAGACCTTTGCAGATAACATATTTTCAAGTTTCAAAGAACTACCCAGTGATCGTGGTACTGTTGAAGAGGAGTGGCAGTTGTTTAAAACTGCTGTGATTACTTTGGCTGCATTGTGCTGTGGTCGTAAGCGGCCGAGTGTGGCGCAGGGCAGTGAGAAAAGGACTGCGTGGTGGAACGGTTAAGTCCAAGAAGCTGTCAAGGCAAAGAAGGAAGCCTATTTGCTATGGCTTGCAAATAAGTCAACTTCGAGTCGAGTGTGGTACACTGAGGCGCGAAAAGCAGCAGCAAAGACAGTATCAACAGCTAAAGCCAAGGCCTGGGAGAAGTTCGGGGAGAAATTGGAGGCAGACTATGGTTCCGCAAACAAGGTGTTCTGGCAGACCGTGCGCTGCCTCCGCGGAAAGAAGTCTCTTTCATCACAAACTATTAAGAATTCAGATGGGAGGCTTCTGAAAACGGAGGAGAGCGTATTGCATAGGTGGAAGGAATACTTTGCATCTCTTCTTAATCCGGTGACAACAACAACTGAGGCATACGAGGTGCACCTTGGAGCGGAGAATAGTCACGGTAGTATCACTGAAACAGAAGTCAGATGGGCAATTAAGTCCCTGAAGACTGGCAAAGCTGGAGGTGATGATGAAATCCGATCTGAGATGTTCAAGGCCTTAAATCAGGATGGTAGGGGAGCCTCATTGAGACAGGTGGAGAAATTCAAGTATCTCAGGATTGCATTCACGAGTGATGGACGGCAGGAGAAAGAATTGGATGCTCGGATCGGTGCAGCAAGCGGTGTCAGACGTGAACTGTGGCGATCCGTAGTAACGAAACGCGAGCTGTGTAACAAAGCCAAGCTCTCAGTCTTCAAATCTATCTTTGTCCCCATTCTCACCTACGGTCATGAGGCTTGGGTAATGACCGAAAGAGTGAGATCGCGGGTACAAGCGGCCGAAATACGATTTCTGAGAGATGTGGCAGGTGTTACCGTACTAGATAGAGTGTACAGCAGCACAATAAGGGAATCTTTAGGTGTTGAGCCGCTACTTCTCCGCATTGAGAGATCTCAGTTGCGCTGGTATGGCCACGTGATACAGATGCCGCAAACTAGTCTTCCTAGGCAGTTGTTATTTTCCAAGCCGATGGGTAAGAGACCAAGGGGTCGGCCTAGAACCAGGTGGCTAGACTACATGGAGAATCTGGGTTCGAGTCGCTTGGATATTACCAGGGAGGACATGCGCCTGATGGCGGAAGATCGCGATCGCTGGAGATCCTCCATAGGGCTGCTGCCCCCGCGACCCTAACGGATAAGCGGGTTTGAAAAGTAAGTAAGTAATTGTTATCTTTTGCAATCTAATGTATTGTAATCATTCGCAATTATTGTACATAATTGTAATCTTTTGGATTTTCGTAATTGTAACTTTTTAAATTTAAGCTTAAAATTAAGTTAACTATTGGGCACAGTTCGAGTGACACTTTCGTTATCTTTAAACATATTTTAGTTCACTTAATGTTTTTAAAACTGTTGTAAAATTTTTTAATTGGAATCTGTTATAAAAAGTTTTTTATATTTTTAACTTTTTTACTGGGTTTTCCGTTACAGTGACTTAATCCTTTCTCAATTCTGATTGGTTTCGTTCAAATCCAATTAATCTTGTAAATTGTATAAATCTCTATGATTTCCTGTTGTAATTTCCCCATGAGTCGATGGGGGTACAAGGTGTTCTTTTTTTTCATCTTTATCCTGTTAATGTGTGTTCGTTGAATGATGACCACAGGGTGGCCGAAATGCGCATTAGAAGTAATAAATAATTTTTTTGTGGACAAGTGGTATATCTTCAATTTAATCTGACCTTAATGATTGCAGTATATCCCTTCATAAAATCCTAATTCTATATACCGGGTGATTCAGTCAATTTCTGACCATTTCACTCGAATGACGTGCATTAGGGATAAACAATTGAAAGAATATGAGCGTCATATCGAATTTCTAAATAGTTGGAGCTTGTATTGTTGCAACGGCGCTGCATGAAAATCGTATTTTTGAAAAATGGCACCCGCTTTATTAACAGAGCAAAAATGCAAGGTTGTCGAATGGTATTTCGAGACAAAATCACCTGTAACCGTGAAGAAAGTTCCGGAAGGAGTATAAGTGTCAAGACCCATCAGGCAGGCAAGCAATCATGGATTTTGTCAAGCAATTTCGTGCCACTGGATGTGTTAAAGGCAAGAAAAAAGGTGGAAGCGAAGCTCGTGTTCGAACGGCCGAAGGTGTCGAAAATGTTCACACAAGGTTGGTCGATTCCCCTACCAAAAAATCTGTTCGCCGCCTATCCATTGAAGAAGGACTGTCGTATACCACGACGTGGCGAATTTTGAGAAAGGATTTACACCTGTTCCCGTATAAGATCCATGTTTATCAGGAGTTAACAGACACTGGAAGACAGAAGCGACAGCAATTTGCGTTGGAGTTTGGAGCAGAAATGGAAGCCAATAAGGACATTGTGGACAACCTGTGGGTGTCAGATGAGGCCTTCTTCCATCTGTCAGGTGACATTAATTAACACAACGTTCGTTTTTGGGGTTCCAGCACCCTCATGAGATCCATAAGTCACCTCTTCATCCACGAAAGGTTATGGCTTGGTGCACGATTTCCAAAAGAGGCATCATTGGTCCGTTACTTTTTGAGGGCACTGTAACGTCACAGGCTTACCTTAACATGTTGGAAACCTTCTTCATCCCCGAGCTGCGAAGGAGGCATATACCTCTTCGACATCAATGGTTTCAACAGGATGGGGCTAGGCCTCACACCACTAATGAAGTGCTAGACTTTCTCAATCAGAAATTCGGAAATCGTGTCATTTCAAAGAGGTTTCCAGATCGATTCGGGGGTGGCTTTCTTTGGTCCCCTACGAGTCCTGACCTAAACCTATGTGATTTTTATCTCGGGGGAGGGGGGGGGTTCCTTAAAGACCATGTGTTCACTACAGCACCAAGAACCCTAGACCAGCTGCGACAAAGCATCGTCAATTGCTGCACCCTTGTGGATGCAGAAATCCTGGATAGAGTTATGAACAACTTCACCATTCGGCTGCGAGCAGTTCAAAACGTTCGTAGTGGCCACATTGAGCATATTATCAAGACTTTTTCACGGGAATAAAAACTCTGAACTGCCTAAAATATCATACTGAAATGCTAAGTTTGTAAACATTAATGGGTCAATAAATCATAGTACTGAAATGGTCAGAAATTGACTGAATCACCCTGTAGATAAAGTTCTGTTTATTGATTTTCATGATGTATTTCAAATATATGTATGATTTGATACTGCAGGAGGAAGATCATAAAAGCAGAATAGTTATGATTTTATATTGAAGATTAATTATTATGATTTCAAAAAAATGAAAAATCATGAAAAACTAGAAAGGCCCTGGTACAGTGCTTTGTGATTAGCAAATACTGAGTGTATTTTCATAATCATCCTGCTGGCTTAGTGGCTAAGAGGCTGGGGCATAGGCTTTCAAATTCTTGAATCCTTTGGATTGTGGGTTCGAATCCTGCCGTGGGCATGGATTTAATTCTCCTTGTGGATTAGAGGTTCCCCCCTTTTTGGATGGATGTTTGTTTGTCCTTGGAATGTGTAAAAGTTAATAGTGTAGCCTCCCCACCCCCACAATATGTAATGTATCCACGCCTCCTCAATAAGTGCAGTGTATGGGTGTGACGCTAAGGGTTCGGGACCAAACACGTGAGATCGACTCAAAAACCGTATTTCCAAATCACAAGCATAACGTTTATTACATAATTCAAAATGTACATTAATATTCCACCTTAACAATGTATTGATCGATATATTATTCAGGGGCCCCGTCATTAGCATATATGAAACTTCGAACAAATTAACACCCACGCCGTTCCTGTGTGTGCATTCAAAAATGCTACAGAGGGCCTGATTAACTCTGAGCTTAGAGGGCACATTTACCCAAGGTCAGTCATCTGAGAGATCGATACTGTGTCCCCGAAAACCTGTGCCTAGAAAGTACGCTTAAGCGTACGCACCTCCTTTTTACGGCTAATAGGGGGGAGGTACTGTAACCCCTCTTGTTAGACACAAATACCTCTCTCCCAGTAGCCCGCGGTGAGCTGCCAACATCAACACGATGAGCTCCGCATGTTGCTCTGCCACGGTGCAGTGGCTACGAGAACTTGGCGCTCGTTTATGTTGCCTTCAAGGCAGGTTTCTCCCTCGGGCATAGACCAGACACAGGCACAGATGTGTGCGCAAATGGTAAAACTCAATAAATTTTCCATTGCAATGACTTAGTGAATTATTCTTCCAAATACTGTAAACTATGCACCAATCAGATACACAAAAGCTGTCACTGTGCAAAATTGCTTAGCAATGAATTGAAAGTCTGAATTCCCGTCGATGTCGACGATGGGAGGCACGTGCGCACCGCGAAAATTCTATTCTCCCCGACGCAAAACTTTACACATGCAGCTGTTTATTAAAAAAAATGTCACTCACCAGCTCTGAAGTCATCATCAATTGCATTGGTTCATAATCCAAAATAAAACTTTACCAAATACGGGCGTATATTTTCACTCAGTCTCGATGGCGTTCCCATTCAACTTAGCAGGCCAACCAGCCTTCTATTTCACAATTCCTCAGCGTTCCAAAGTCTTGATATTGACGCTCAGCATTACAAAAAAAATAATGTTCCATACCAATTAACTAACTACTCGGTAATCATTTTAAGATCCATTACATAGTAATCAATTAAACACAACT
>JAHWFO010062080.1:0-20599 GCA_023313115.1 Rhysida immarginata | reverse complement strand
TTTTTTGGCTGAGCAACTCGTTCTTTTCCTTCGCGCTCATTAGCTGGTTGTTCTCGAGTGTTGTTTCTATTGTTTCTACGCATTCTTTCACGACAATATCTAATCGTATGACCCCGTTTATGGCAGTAGTAACACTCATAATTGTTTACAGGAGGTCTACGGCAATCTTTAGCTAAATGTCCGCGCAAATTACAGCGGTAACAGCTACGCTCTTCTCGCGCTCGATTCTCCCCTGTCCCTCGGTTGGTGTCTGGAGCCTTTCTCGGACTGGGTGGCTGCTTCTGTCCGGTGGGACGGCCACGTTCATTCGGTCTACCTGCATTCGTCGGACGCGCTCTAGGCTGATTTCCTTTATCTTTCTCGCGCAATCTTTCCTCGATACGCCTACCAATTCTTTCTTCTGTTTCGGCACTAATAGTAACGACTATTTCTCCTTTTGTTTCCTTTCCTACGGCATTTAATGCATAGTCCTCTGATCCCCATCTTTTAATAATTTCTTCCTCCTCTTCAGCCTGTTCTATTGCTTGTTTCAACGTTACTGGTTTCTTAAACATGACAACTCTTCTCAGTGGTGGTAATAACCCCTCAACGAAACGTTCTTTAATTCTCTCTGTTAAAATCTCTTGAGCATAGACACGTTTTATTTCTGCCTGTTCCCCTTCACCTTCTACTTCTCGCTTGGTTTTATTTCCCAGACTCTGCAAACGCGTCGCATAGTGAAGTACTGATTCTTTCCCACCTTGTCTACATTCTATAAACAATCTTTCACTTTTTCCTTTCGGTTCTTTTCCAAATCTTTCCTTCAATGCCTCTCGTAATGCCTCATAAGTGTTTACCGTTCTCATCTCCCCATCTTCCCTACAATAGAAATGTGCGTCCCCAGTTAGCTTAATTTTTGCAATATTGAATTTTGCAGCTGGTGTCCAATTCATGACCGTGCTCACCTCATCAATTTTGAGGAAAAAGGTTTCGGGATCCGTAGATCCATCGTATTGTTTGATCTCACTAGCTAACGCAAATGACTGCGGCGGGGGGGCTTGCATTGGAAGTGGCGGAGGAGCGGGCACTCCTGGTATTAACTGACCCTGGGGCTGACCCTGTGTTTGTGGCATATTTAAAACTTAGGATTTACGTGAAATATTCTTATCTGCCTGAGCAATCTAGATTTAAGTACTTTGTTTCCCGTCCTTGGGCTTAATTGATAATTTTACTTAATTCTACTTAAATTTATCTTATGAATACTTAATTTATGCAAAACATGTAAATTATGTAAGTTATGCTTATGCAAATGACTCTTTTGAATATTCTAATGAGTTTATGTTCTAAACAAATTTTTCCAATCTTAAAATATCAAATAGTGCAATTTTTTAATGCTACTTTATTCTCTCGCACTGTTTTTATAAAGAAATGACGCTACAATATCCTGTCCGACTGCGACATTTTTTAAGTGAGGTTCCTGGGGATAATTATTGAAATAAGTGGTCGAATGAATAATTAATTATTTATAAAGGACTGCGCCAGTGGATTATACTTTCCACAAAGTGTTTATGATAAATTTAAAGTTTATCCCATTCACACAAACTAGTTTCTTCCCGCTTAAACAGGCCCGGCCAAGTGAGGAGAAAATCAAAGTACTCGAGGCAGTGTTTAACATATAAAATAGAATATTTATTAGGAACATTCAACAATTGTATAAAACAGGAATTGAGATAATAAGAAATAAAATTTAATCAATGATCTGTAAACCAATGTATCTCTAGAATGATTCACTTTGTAAAAAGGAAAAACTTTGTATTTAATTGTAATGAACCAATAATTTGTATCTCAGAAATAAATGATAGAATATCAGAATTGACTTATGATAATGGTAACAAATGTAATTATAATTCTTTAAGACAAGAATAGAATTTGGAAATTCTAACAATCAATTGTCTAAGACTAAAATATTCTCAATCGACTTGTAAGTCTTAACTGCTTAATAATGCCAATTAAAATATAGAAATATAGAATCACTGTTCTGTGGAATTTTGTATCAAATGGTTTAACAATAAAGAAATAGGTTCTTCTGACAGAGCTTAACTTAGATAATCAATTTTCTGGCAATAATATAACTAATGGCAAGACTTTATGTAAGATAACAAAATGATCAGACTGATGCAATTAAACTTAAAGGGGTGATAGAATTAAACTGAGTTGTAACTTGACTCTAAAATGTAATTGTCTTTCCCACTAGAATTTTATGAATAAGAATGTTCCGTTCCCATTTTAAATGAATAGAAATTGAAATAAAGAAAACATGAATAATATGAATAGAATGGCCATTGAGACATTAAATTGGAACTGGGCTTTACCGTGGTCTTCTCAATCTGTCCGCTCTTGGATGGCACTCGCTCTCTGGCTACGTCGAAACGTCTGGAGGGGGGGTGGACTCCTCTTCAGAAATGGCTGGTAGGTTTCTCTGCTAGGCTCCTTCTTCCATGATGAAATTTTTATACCGTTCTGGGCTGGCTTTTCTTTCTCAAACTAACATTAACTTTCTTAGCTATTGAATTGATTGAGCTGGTGCGCAGCTAGATGGAATATATTTAAAGAATCCTCGGCATCGAGCTAACTCAAGAGTTACGTGGTGTGAAACGTAATGGAAAAACTAAACTTAATCAGGAGTTAATAATACTAATTTAAAATTTCCCATCTGAATTCGTTTGAATTTCAGATAGAGGCCGAATTGGAAAATAATGAATATACGAGTAGGTGAACCGCACACCCGGTTCTCTTAAAATCAAAACTTCTACTACTGAAGATTCTTTCTCTGGAACTACTGACAAAACAGATCCAGTCTCCTTAACCAATCAAACGTTCGAATACACGCTAGACAATCACCAAAAGGTGATTCTTCAACCAATCAAGAACTTGGTAACATCTCTCAACTTATTTGAAATTTATCACTCACGTGACAATTAGTCACATCTGGCCATCTTCATCGTTCAAGGTTCACTCTTGTTCTTAAAAACATGTTACACTCCTTCATCCCGTCTCGAATTCGATCCTAACAACTTTTCCAACTCTGCCAATACTCTTGGGTCCTTGAACAAAAGTCAAAACGATCCTATTCTATAAGGTGTAAACTGAATCCTTGACAATCCCCTTGCTGTTGACAGCAATTCTGGCACCGTTTAAGGGCTTCTTAAAATCGAGCAGAGAAAAAACATTTAAAATATTATTTATTATTTAATTCTTTACAATCTCTAAATCCGTTCTAAATCTTTCAAAAATGCTAAACTTACGATTCCATAAACAATCCTAACGTGAATAAATTACTAAATTTGCATAATTAGCGTTAATAAATTCTAAATTCTAAAACTGGCTAAATACTCATTCTCGAAATCCTACATTTATAATATAATTTTCAAAAAAACATTTAAAAAATGGAACAATTGTTCTAAATAGATTTTTTATAGAAATAAAGCAAATAAGCAAGATGAACATAACCTAAATGCAAAAAACTAAATACCTATAACCTAAATTAATATCTGCATGAAGCAAATGTAGCAAACTACCATTTTTTGGCCCAGTTGGCCTAATCAATTTATTGCGCCAGCTCTAAAATTCGGCTGAAATGAATTTTATTTTCAAAATTTTCGCATTATTATCGTCTGGAAATATAACTCACAATGAATAAAATTTAAAATTAATAAATGTCTGGGCCAGTAAATAGCTAGGTATAACTTAAATAAATATCTACATGAAACAAACTAAATACCTATAACCTAAATTAAATGAAAACTGTAAACAGAAAACAGTTCTGAAAAGAAATTTTTTTTAAAAAATGTACCTACCTCTCAGATGTAAAAGGCCACGCCCCCTTCTCCCGCAGCGTTCGTAAGAAACGCTTTCATTCGACCGTTTTTTCTCCGATTCACTTTGCAAAACCGACTACCACGTAAAAGCCTTTTTATTTTTCGGTGTTTTATATGACCTATGACATTCAGCAATAATGTGGCTTTCTATTGGTGAAGGAATTTTTAAAATCGGTTCAGTAGATCCCGAGATTACCCCTTACAATTTAACAAATATACAAACACACAAACTTTACTTCTTTATAATATTAGTATAGATAATAATATTTTCCCCCTGAAAAAATCCTCGTCATCCTTGGCCGGGATCGAAGCCACATCTACGGGCATCAGAGCAACACCACCTAGACAGAAGGCCTAATACCGGAAATGTCATACACTGTTATATTAGTCGACCATTGTTAATCCTATTTCTACCAATAATAAGCCCTAAATTTGGTCGACTAATGATGATGTAACAATGTATGACGTTTCCGTTATCAGGCCTTCTATCTAGGACGTGTTGATCAGAGGATATCATGCAACCACTGAGCCATCGAGGGCAATAAGGAAAAGTAAAGTTGTCTGCTAGACAGAGTAATGCCCACGCAAATGGCCAGAGAGCGCCAGTGAAAAAAAAAATCACGCTTTAAACAATGGAGTTTCCCATCCTGTATTTCTTCATCCATGACCATAGCCAAAGTAATTTTTTATAGCCTATTGTTGCAGAAACTTTACTCTGCATTGTAGGACATGACATACATTGTTGGTCCACGCATATCATAGGTCAATGACATATATTAAAGATTGCAAAACCGACTACCACGTAAAAGCCTTTTTATTTTTCGGTTTTTTATATAACCTATGACATTCAGCAATAATCTGGCTTTCTATTGGTGAAAGAATTTTTAAAATCGGTTCAGTAGATCCCGAGATTACCCCTTACAATTTAACAAATATACAAACACACAAACTTTACTTCTTTATAATATTAGTATAGATTACTATTATCCAGATACCTATTTATTTTTGGTAACATGCCATAATTTGGTACAATATTTTACTATCAATTTTGTTTGTAGTTATTTTCTTTTGTATCAACGTGCCTTTTTACCAGAATTCTTATCATCAGTAAATTAAATGATTTTTATTCTTGGATCGGCGAGAAGGATATACGTGGTACATTTGTCTAAACCCTTCACACTAATCTAACATGTATTGCTAGTCTATATTTCTTGTACAATTTTGAAACTTTAGGCTACGTATTTTGTGGTTGCCATGACTTGGTAAGTAAACTTCATGATTTCAAGATCCGAATCTCAGTTTCACACCAAATTGAAATATTTTCTCACCTAAAGCTACTATTGCTGCTTGCATTAATAAGAAATCACATCATTTTGTTTCTTTCAAAATAAACGGCAAAAAAGAAAAAAAAATGAGCGCACATAGCCATACAAAGATTCTATTGTTGCGCCTTAAAGCAGCGTGTGCGTTAACAGGCTTAATGGAACTTTTCTTCCACTACTCAATAATACGCACGAATCCACTTCAACATGAAAGCACCGGAACTACTGAGCTTTCCAAACAAACTTATTTTTTAAAAATAAATTATTAAAATTAGGTAATTGTTATCCAGTAAAAAGAATCTGTATAGTAATTAATAACAGTTTTCTTAATATGTTATTTTATTAATAATTGGTGATCTTCGTAAACTCCCGGGGCTGACGTCAAATATTCGCGAGGGAAACGAGGGTAAGGTTGTCGTGTTGAGTGATTTAATGTGGCCAACAGCCAAGAAAAATTTACGTTAGTCAGGGAGTTTGTAACGTGTGAATTTTAAATGAAATAAATATTCACAGATGCTTACCTCATCTTATAAATTATTTAGAAAGGAATAAGTGTATAACAAAGTTGAGGTTTTGTGCTAAATAACACTACTGTAACTGAAATTCTTTGGCGACCGCCGTTAACGATTTTGCTTCCACCTTGCCAGTATGCTTTTTTTTTCCTCACTTCCGCTACCGCCACGGCGCAACGCCATCATTTCCAAGGTATGCTTGCACGCAAACCGAGTTCCCTGTAAAGATTAGGCCAGTTTCCTTATTAGTAAGAATCATCAGAAAGTTTAAAAAATAAATAAATAATAAAAAAGCAACTTCACAAATTTTTAGGTAGCGGCTTCACAATGTCTGCCTGTCCGTCCCCTTCATGTTTTCCACATTTTTTTGAGGTAGAAGGTTGAAACTCGGAACGAAGCTTACTATAGGCATGTCCTACTTCACTATTAAGTTTAGTTTTGATTGGGTTGACCGGAGTCGGAGTTACGGGGTTGGTAGTTAAAGGGGAGTGATCTACGTGGTATTTAAACTCGGGGTTTCTGCTACTTTCCGTATAGTCCTCGGGGGGATTAATTTCTTGTTAGATAAAGATTTTAGATGATACCTTTATTTCATTTTTAATTACAATATGTTACAAACACAATAAATAATATTTATTTATCATTGACGTCAAAGTAGTAAATGACAAATTTTAATAATACCAACTTCAAATATAGAATTTTTTAGTATGTAGCTTAGATCTTACATATGAGAAATTCTTAAACATTGTAATCGTTGTAATAGGGTGAACATCGTTTTTTTCCACAATAAACAGAGCTCATAATTCCAACACATTGGTGCGCATATTATAAACATATTGTGGAAAAGTGATGTTCCCTCTATTGAAGATTCACATCTATAAGAATCCACAGTTTGAATGTTCTTTCTCTTTTATTTATCTTATATAAGAAAAATTCTTAGTAATTATTCACATCTTATACATGAGAATTCTTAATATTTAAAAATGATGAGAAAATGCATAGTAATTATATCTTTTAAGTGTGAGTGACCAAATTCTTACAATAGTCTGTGTTATAATCGGTACAAAAAAACAATATAAGTGCAAATAAATTAAAACATCAAACGTAAAATATTGAATGAGCAATAGCCAATGATATAATGCATAATTATGGATTTATTGCATTATATTTTCATATTTATTTATTTATTTATTTATTTATTTAATTAATTAATTAATTGGTCAGAAAACAAACTGAACAGAAAGGCTTAAACAGTACTAAAGAAAATCAAAATAGTAAAGTTCAAAAATCTGTTCAGAACAAAAATGATCAATACATTTACAATTATTCGAGAATGATCAAGTCAATAAATTAAAATGATTAAAATATTTGTTAAACAACATCTGAAAAAGGACCGTAGGATTTTGGCTATTAACATCTCTATAATAAAAAACTGAACAAAGAACGCAAACTCTAATAAGGAATATTATTATTATGTACTGTTGGGGTAATGCATTATACGTGTATTGAGAAATTATAAATGAAAACAACTTCATGTAATCTGCATAAGCAAGTTTATTAATAAAAATAAGAGCATTAATAAAAATCCAGAAAAGAAATTTATTTATTTACTACTTGTTACCCGTGGCTTCGCCCGCCCGCGCCATCTGTTGAGGAGAATTACAAAGCAAAAGCTCGAAAACTCCAGAAAATGGCAAAGGGGGGGGGGGTCGTAGGGGGCTGATTTTTGGCGATACAGCAGGTCCTTTATTGATAAGCCTGCCCTGAAAATTTCAAGTCGCTAGCTCAAACCGTCTAGGAGGAGATAAATAAATAAATACACGCAAGAGTTTTAGTATTAAGAGATTTGTTTATTTATTTATTAATTTATTTATTTAAATTACAAGAGACATCCATCCAGGGCCAGTATGGTCTACGGCCGACGAGGTAGGTCAAACAGTAATCATACAAAGATTCATATAATTAAAAGATTAGGAAGATAAAAGAGGGGAAAAAAGGAAAAAAAAAACGGAGAGGAAAAAAGTTTATTGGGGGATATTGGGTAAATAATTCCTCAGTCTGGATTTAAATATAGATAAAGTAGGAGAGGAGCGAATTTCAGGTGTTAATTTCAGGTTATAAATGGACCCAAAATTGAAACTTGTGGTACATCCGAAAAGAGACAGAATTTATCGGTGGAAATAATTTCATAAATTTTAATTCGGCACTCTGTCAAATAGATAGCCGAAAAAAAGCCCACCAAACTGAGGGAAGTTAATAAAATCGCAATTTTGAAATTAACAAATTATGATTAACACTGCCAAAAATTTTAAGTATATCTAAATAAAAGGACTCAACTTCGAAACGATCCGTCAAGGCGGAAGTAATCCATTGGACATACAGTAAACGAGATTTGTTGAAGTTGACTGATTAGGCAAAAAAACATGTTGCGATGGATGAAATACTTTCGAAAAAAAGGGACGTAACCGATTATATATTGTCCTTTCAAACAACTAAGCTAAAGCAGACAGAGAAATGGGTTGATAATTAGAGGGATCTTTAAGAGAATCTTTCTTATGAAAAGGCACAACAATCAAAGTTTTTTCCAATCTAGAAGAAAATACTCTTCGTCTCACTTCTCAACCATGACCTTTCTGGTAAGGGTGACCCTAAAGTAGCACTGCTACAACCAGCATAGCTCACATAATCCCTGAAGCACTCAAACCCCTGACCCACGGTAAGGGGGCATCCACTCAGGGGATGAAAAATACAAGCAAAGATAAATTATATAATCCAAAAGAGAAATTAAAATCAATTATCATAAAACATTAAATAACTAACGTCGATTATTCATGGATGCCCATTTTCACTATTAATGACCAATTGAATGACACTGAATATCAAACAATATCAGCAGTTTGACTGGTTTAGTAATTTCTTGACGGAAAGGATTCATTTTTTAAATTTCTGAGTGGTTGATTTTATATCTATATGGTTTCTAAATAGCTTGAGAATTCGAATTTCTTGCTGACAAAGTTTTGAAGTTGGAAGATTTAATTAGAAGATATTGTAACGAGATTAAAAGATATTTAAAGATTTTGGGAGCTCTGGAATAAAAAATAATTTATCTACATTAGATCTATTAATCAGTGATGAGTGACTAATTCTTTTACACATTTTAAATTAATTCCCATTTAATATATAAAAAAAATTAAATTACAAGAAAAATAATGAAGAAAATACAATATCTATATCAATTATTAATATTGAGACATACAGTTATACAAATGTTTCGAGATTGAATATAGTAATCGTCATCTACTCCAAGGATGTCTCCCAACAGAAATAGGTTTAATAGCGATATTGATAGAAAGTACAATAAAGAAACGCTGAAAAAAGAAATAAGTAAAAAGTTAAGTAAAAAATGCAATTCGAACAGATAGGCGTTGCTATCATTAAAAATCTGTTACCAACTATTCTATTAGAGACGTTCTATTACTGTTAGAATAATAAAAACCTGGTAAGAATAGTAGAAAATATACAATTTAAAAAGTAAAAGGAGCTCAACCAGAAAGGAAATTTACTTCACAGAGTACGTTTGTTATTAATCGAAAAATGACTTTACTAGGAAAGCGATGGAATGATAAGCACCGGATCAATAGAGGTTTAAATAACTTATGCATGTAAGGTTAGAATTATTCTTAGGAATAATGTTTCGCTTAGGAAATTTAAGAAAATTTTGGCCATGCCCATCCTAAGATTTCAGATGTTGCCAAGATTTCCCCAAGTAGCCAACCCTCCTCCTTTCAGTCGGGCTTGGAACCGCCCTCGGCAGAGTTTTGAACACCTTAGATTTTACAATTCAGCAACTGGAAACTAACTTCGAACAAAGATAGTCTTTTAAAATGTCACAGACTCTAGATATCCTAAAAAGAAGGATTTAGAGAGTTAAAAGAATGTAAACATATTAGGAATAGGCAGATATAAATCCTTAAAAAGTAGATAAGATTAGAATGTATATATAGTTTTATATAGTTTATAAATATGCGTTTCCAGTTATCATCGAAATCACACGAACTAATCATAATACCAACTTCTTAATTATTAATATAAATCTCTTCTGACTTATAGTCAACATAGGACTTACAACAACAATAATAGTTAACATATATATTAATTAAGATAAATAAAACTCCTTTAATTAAAAGAAAACAAATAAATTAAAATAGATAATAGAAAACAATGATAAATGTCACCCAATTGAAAAAAAATTAGCCAAACCATCTATAGAAATTAATAAGAAATATAAATTACTACTAAAAATATAATATCACTTCCCTTGCACTCAACAATCCTGATCACAACAATCAAAATAATCATAATAACACACATTATATTAGAAAACATTGTTTTGTTTTTTATTATTAAGTAGCGGAAGAATGAAGCTACTTATTGTTTTCACAATGTCCGTCTGACTGTCCGTCCGTCCGTCCGTCCGTCCGTCCGTCCGTCCGTCCGTCCGTCTGTCCCCTTCATATTTTCCGCACTTTTTGACGTAGAAAGTTGAAATTCAGAATGTAGTTTACTATGGGCATGTGCACCTTCACAATTAATTTGGGATTGATTGGCCCACTGAGGGCGTAGTTTCGAGGGGCGGAAATTAGAGGGGAACAAAAGGTCTACGCGTATTTATGCATATAAAGGAGTGAAATTCGGTATGCATATTCCTCTAAGCAAGGTCAACATTACTGTAAAGAATGGACAATATTGTCCCAATAGGGTCGGAGTTGTGAGGTGGCAATCACTTGGTCTTAAGAAATTTATGGCAACATATAGGGTGTAGTATATTATTCGGTCGAAAATAATGAGAAAGGAAAGAAGATAGGGTTATTTTATATTTTCTAAATACAAATAGAAAAAATCTATTTTAATTGAAAAAATGGGAGGAATAAAAAGTGCAGATGCAAGAATAAAAAACAATTGAAGATTGGATTTGTTAGAAATTTTGGTGCGGTCAAAATTATGCTGAGTCGAGTGCGGTACACTAAGGCGCAAAAAGCAGCAGCAAAGACAGTATCGACAGCTAAAGTCAAAGCCTGGGAGAAGTTCGGGGAGAAATTAGAGGCAGACTGTGGTTCGGCAAACAACGTATTCTGGCAGACCGTGCGCCGCCTCTGTTGAAAGAAGTCTCTTTCATCACAAACCATTAAGAGTTCAAATGGGAGACTTCTAAAAACGGAGGAGAGCGTATTGCATAGGCAGAAGGAGTACTTTGCATCTCTTCTTAATCCGGTGGCAGCAACAACTGAGGCACATGAGGTGCACTTTGGAGCGGAGAATAGTCACGGTAGTATCACTGAAGCAGAAGTCAGATGGGCAATTAAGTCCCTGAAGACTGGCAAAGATGCAGGTGATGATGAAATCCGGTCCGAGGTGTTAAAGGCCTTAAATCAGGATGGTATCCTGTGGCTGACTCGAGTGTGTCAGGTGGCTTGGATACCTGGACAGGCCCCTGAAGGATATCTGAAGTCGGGAAATAGTCGACTCCAAACTATCGGGGGAGCAGTGTGGTTTTCGACCTTGCCGAAGCACGACGGATCACATTTTTGCTCTAAGGCAAATCTTTGAGAAATCCTGGGAGTATGTAAAAGAGGTCTACGCTTGCTTTGTGGACCTCGAAAAAGCATATGACAGAGTTCCTCGGGAGAAGCTCTGGCAAGTGTTGCAAGAGTATGGAGTGGATGGGCAATTGCTGGTTGCTATCATGTCTCTGTACGAAAGCTCTGAGATGTGTGTCTGGATAAATGGCATTAAGTCAAAACCGTTCA
This sequence comes from Rhysida immarginata, assembly GCA_023313115.1. Classification (NCBI taxonomy): domain Eukaryota; kingdom Metazoa; phylum Arthropoda; class Chilopoda; order Scolopendromorpha; family Scolopendridae; genus Rhysida; species Rhysida immarginata. The sequence continues at coordinate 9,101 of JAHWFO010062080.1, read as the reverse complement.
CCGTGGGTGTTGGACTGTCGCCCCTCTTGTGCATTATCTTTATGGACTGGATAGACAGGGGCAGCCGAGGCGATGAGCGTTTTCGCGTGGGCGACTGCCTGGTGGAGAGGTTGCTCTTTGCTGACGACCTTGTCCTGTTGGGGGGCGATGTACTGTCCGTCCCCACAGTGCATCGGCTGCTACTCCTTCTCACCGGAGCCTGGATCCGATGTAAGCAGTGGGCGACAAGCTGCGGTCTGGACTACAATACAGATAAATTTGGCTGCCTATATGTCCCTCCGTACAGAGCCTTGCGAGAAAGACCAGCAACAGTGCTTATAGGGAATAAAACAGTGCAGAGTACTGATTCCATCAAGTACCTTGGTTTTATACTGGATGCATGGGGAAGCTGGGTAGGACACATCTCCTATCTCTGCAAAAGAGCGGCAACGATCGGAACCAGAATATTTATATTTGCAGGAAAATATTGGGGTCTTTCTACCAGGGTACGCAAGGCTCTGCTGATCAACATCATCAACCCCAAGCTGCTGTACGGAGCGGAGATATGGGGCCAAAGGGCCATCAACACGCACCCAAGGAGAAGTCTCCAGACTGCCCAGCGACCTTTTCTTTTGTCCCTGGCGAGAGCCTACTGCACGGTCTCCACGGAGGCCCTGCAGGTCATTAATGGGTGCCCACCTCTTCATCTTCTAGCACTCCTCCGCCATAGATTCCAGGAACACCGCACTAGCGGCTTTCTGGTGTATGAGGCCCCACCCGGATTCTCCTCCCAAACACCATCTTGGGAGGCCCGCAGCATCGAGGTACTCTGTGATGGCAACAGCAGCCCTGGCACTGACATTGAAATTTACACAGATGGGTCAAACATTGGCGGTAAGACAGGAGGAGCCTTTGTTGTTCTGGACGGCTTCACCGTGGCTCACCAACAGACCTTCAGCTTGGCACTTAATTGCTCGGTTTTTCAAGCAGAGGTGCAGGCCATTAGGGAAGCACTGACGTGGCTCAATCAATCGAAAGTCGCGCCAGTGAAGTCGGCTACGGTGTTGTCAGACTCGCTGGCGGCTCTTAGAGCAATTACGAGCAACAGAGTTCCTCCGAGCAGACCATCGCTGCCAGGACTGCTTTACTGCATGCAGTCGATTTACGCAGCATAACCCTACGATGGGTCAAATCACATGCAGGCATCCCTGGCAACGAGCTTGCGCCGGTCAGCCATCTTAGGGGCTCTCTGTACAGGGAAGCATTTAACACTTGGCAAAGGGAATGGGATAATTCCACGAAGGGGAGACCGGTTCACCAGTTTCTGCCGAGGATTTCGACCGATACAATCGGCTAGCACCCCCAAACAATTCAAATGATCACAGGCCACGGTCCCTTCTTGGACTATTTAGCGCGGTTTAAGCTCGTTACAAATACGACACTCTGCCCACGTGGATCCGGGACCCATTCCCCGAGTCACCTCCTCAACGCCTGCACGCTCCCTGCAGTTCTAAACGCTTGGGCTTCAGCGACACAGCTACACGCGTCCATTCGCATACACGGCTTATTTGAATGCATTAATTATTAAAGATTTCGAAAAATTCTCAGTGAAAGCAATTGCAGCCACAACCTTTGACTTGCCATGATAAGAGCGGTGTATAGTTTTTGCAGATTAAACCACCCCAAGGTCGTAAATATCAGGACCGGGGAGACGGTGTTTCATCGTGGCTTCTTCCAAGCCGTTTGGTCCTCGTGACTCGGTCGGCAGGGGCCCCTGCAAGCAGGGACCCCAACCCAACAAGACCTTGTCCTCTTTGGGTCTTCTCGCACGAACCTTCAGCATGCACTAGACCAGTTTGCAGCCAAATGTGAAGAAGCTGGGATGAAGATCAGTGTGGCTAAAACTGAGATTCTGGTCCTTTCAAGACAGCCTGCTCTGTGCGCTCTCCATGTTAGGGGAGCCTCATTCAGACAGGTGGAGAAATTCAAGTATCTCGGGATTGCATTCACGAGTGATGGATGGCAGGAGAAAGAGTTGTATGCTCGGATGGGTGCAGCAAGTAGTGTCAGACGTGAACTGTGGCGATCCCTGATAACGAAATGCGAGCTGGTAACAAAGCCAAGCTGCCTGTCTTCAAATCTATCTCTGTCCCCATTCTCACCTACGGTCATGAGGCTTGGATAATGACCGAAAGTGTGCGATCGCGGGTACAAGCGGCTGAAATGAGATATCTGAGAGGTGCAGCAGGTGTTACCTTACTAGATAGAGTGCACAGCAGCACAATAAGGGAGTCTTTAGGTGTTGGAACGCTACTTCTCAGCATTGAGAGATCTCACTTGCGCTGGCATGGCCACGTGATACGGATGCTGCAAACTGGTCTTCCTAGGCAGTTATTTTCCAAGCCGGTGGGTAGAGACTACATGGAGAATCTGGGTTCGAGTCACTTGGGTATTACCAGGGAGGACATGCGCCTGATGGCGGAAGATCCTCCATAGGGCTTCTGCCCCCGCGACCCTAACGGATAAGAGGATTTGAAAAGTAAGTAAGTAAGAAATTTTGGCGTCGACTACTAAGGTCATTTTGCGAGCACAAATTTTATCTGTACGCAGCCCGGGACAAACACAAACCAACTAGAAAGTCTACGCCCTAGCCCTCTCGGCCGCCTGGCCGGCTAAAAAAAAAGATGAACTCAGGGCTTCCGCTACTTTCTTATACCCTCTTCGGGAGGCTTAATTTCTTGTTTATCCTTTAAAAAGTATTAATATATAGTGAAAATTAAAGAGTTGCCTTCATTCATTCGCAATTCGTTTGTGCTGGGTTTTTTTCTCTTTTCTGGAATGATGTTTGAAATGGTTTATATCAAAATCTCGCACTACGATTAGCCGTAGATTTTGTTTTCTTTGATGAATGGATATTTTCTTCACGTAAAAAATGGGTATCTAATCAAAAAGGCATTTTTGTGCAGCTTTTGGATGCAATAATAACAGAAAATTATACTGGTTGTTTATTTATATTTCCGAAGGATGAAGAAAAGTAAGTAAGAAACACAAACCATGTTTATTGATTGATATATTAAAAAAAGAGTCATAATTCTATAACACAAAACATTGAAATAAATATGCATCTCCAATTGTTAGGTGTAAAAAATGGGTGCAGAATTTAAGACGTGGAGATTTGATTCAACATACAACTCAGCATTTGTATCATAACATGAAGCTCTGTGACGAACATTTTTGAGATAAGCCAATTTATAAATCCCAATGACAAAAAACAAGGATTGAACTGGAATGCTATTCCAACTCTATTTAATGTTCCTAATCCACTACCAAAAATTACAGTAGATGAGGAAAGGAAATCAAGAGTTTCAGCCTGCACGAAATGCAAATTAGAGTACGAGACGAGGCCTGTGAAAAAAAGAAAGGTATAATAATATCAATCTGTGTAAATGCTGATTTATTTCAGTGTATAAGATCTAACAATGTTTGCATCAACAGTGTCAACTCCAACCAACAGAAGTTGTTGAAACGGCCAATTCAGGAAGTTTGAGCACATTATCAAAAAGCTCACTTCCTGACATGCCATCTTGCTCCACTGCAAGTATTTCTGGGTTCTTTCAGGAACAACCTATATCACAAGATGAAAGAGGTAATAAAAAGTATTCTTATTAGTTTTCAATTTTATATGTAAACCATGAATATTAAGACACCTTGCCAACTTTTTAGGTATACTTCTGAGTTAGCAAAACTCATGGGATAGTTACTTAATATCTGGTCGGGCCATCTCTGGCCCTGTGGAGTGCAGCAATACGGCGTGGTAGACTTCTGGAGGCAGTTGACACCAGATAGTCTGCAGAGCCGAAGATAAATGCTGCCCGTTCGTGGGCGGATGATCCAGTGCCCGGAGCCTGACTTCAACAGCATCCCAGATATGCTCGATGGGATTCATGTCAGGGCTCCGGGCTGGCCAGCTCAGTCGTTGGACCTCTCCTGCATGCTCCTCGAACCATTCGCGGACGACATTGGAGCGATGTGGTGGAGCATTGTCATCTTGAAAGACTGCTACGTCGTCAGGGTGTTGAAATGTCAAAAACGGGTGCAGATGGTCTCCGATGAATTGACGATACCGTGGACCATTCAACGTTTGGTCCATGATAACCAGAGGGCCCATTCCAAACCAGGAAAATGCACCCCAGACCATCACTGACGCCCCACCACCCTGCACCACCACCTGTTGGCATGCGGGATCCATCGTTTCGTGAGTCTGCGCCACACACAGTGCCTCCCATCAGCGTGGTACAGTTGATATCGTGACTCATCCGAACCTATGACGTTACGCCACTGTTGCAGAGTCCAGCCAAGATGGTTGGTGGCAAATGCACGCCGGAGTGTCCGATGACGCTGGGTAAGCATTGGCACCCGTGTAGGGCGACGTATTGTCCACCGAGGGCATGCAGATTCCGACGGATTGTCCACCGAGAGACGTTTCTAGTGCGGCCAGTATTGAACTGGTCTGTGATTTGCTGCACTGTTGCGCTCCAGTCTCTCTGAATCATTCGTCCCAGGTGTCGCCGGTCACGATCATTCAGGGCAGCTGGACGCCCGGTAAGGTGCCTGTTGTGGACTGTGATGCCTTCTCCAGCCATTCCCGATACACCCTGGAGACAGTTGAGCGGGGAAAGCCAAATTCCTGCACCACTGCCGAAATGGAACATCCCATGCGTCGGGAACCTACTATCATACCCCATTCAAAAGACGTCAACTCGCGACGACGTGCCATTTCTGATTAATCACTTATCCAAGCTCTTCCCACAACGTCTAATGGTCCATTCCCAGAATCATCGGCCTCGGTGGCTCAGCAGGTTGCGTGATCGCCTCTGATGCCCAAGTACGCGGGTTCGATCCCGGCCGAGGACGACGAGGATTTTTCAGGGGTAAATCCTGAGATCACGCACTTCCTTCGGAAGGGAAGTAAAGCCGTTGGTCCCGTGTAGTCGTTTGCCGGCTGCACGTTAAAGAACCCTTGCGAGGCAAAATTTGCGGCCCCTATAACGCCGTCCTGAAATGACCATGGCAGTTGAAAAGGACGTTAATACCAAACAAAACCAAAAACCAAACCATTCCCAGAATCCGTTACCCCTGTGAATTCGTGAGCCATGCCCATCAATCAATGTGCTTGCTATCCCATGAGTTTTGTTAACTCAGTGTACACACTGTGGAAGCTGAAATAGAAAGCCAAACCGAAACATCTCGCAAAATAAAATTAAAAAAGAAAATTTCTGCATTGCAACTCAAGCTGCACAATCTTCAGCGAAAGCATAAACGTCTAGAAAAACACATACAAAAATTACAGACAACTAAAGGCGAATTTACAATCGACAACATTGTAGATGGTGAGGCGCAATTTCTTCTTGGAATACCACTGGCCTTCTTGACAGCTCAGTTAAAATTGGCTCAAAAGTTAAAAAAAGGTAGAAGATTGGACAATAAATCAAAGATGCTTGCCCAGGCGATCTATTTTCATAGCGCTGCAGCATATCAGTTTGTGTCTACATTATTTACACTTCTTGCTCCAAGAACACTACATAGGTGGCTAGAAAATATTAATGTGCTTCCAGGAACATCCAATGATCTATTTCAATTCCGGAAGCTTAAAGTAAATGCAATGCCAAAAGATGAACGATTGTGCGTTGTAACGTTTGACGAAATGGCGTTGAAAGTTGGATTGCATTACTTAGAAAAAGACGTCATAGTTATTGGATTTGAAGATTATGGAAGCGATAACAGATCCAATCAAGTTGCTACGCATGCCTTAGTATTCATGGTGTAAGGGCTGAAGCGGAAATGGAAACAAGTAATTGCATTCATGTTCACATGTCAAGGGGCTGCTGCTCAACAGCTTAAAAAAATGTTTGATGACTGTTTAGTCAAGCTGAAAGAGATTGGACTAAAAGTTGTAGCTATAAATGTGATCAGGGACCGGCCAACATAAATTTAATGAAAAATGAACTTCATGTTACTGAGGCTAACCCAGTATATAAATTATCTGGAACTAACATATATTGTTTCTATGACCCGTCACATTTGATTAAAAATATTCGAAATGCACTTGAGAAGCATGATCTTTGTTTCGAAGACAATAAGACAGCTTCCTGGTGTCATCTTAAAATGGCATTCCATAATGATCAACAGCGACAGTTGAAGAAAATGCCAAGAATATCTAGTCGACACAAAAATGAAGGTTAAATACGCAACCCAAATACTAAGTCACAGAGTGGAAGCTACGCTTATGTCTGATGTTTTAATATGTTAGTTTTATATTTACCATTAAAATATTATTTTTATCTGCTATTATTTTCAGGTGTTAATTTTTAATCAGTATTAAGATGTTAATATTTCTTCTTTTAATACTAACATTTCATTTTTAACATGCGTGCAGGTGAACTACCTCCCGAAGCAACGCACAGAGCACATTTGTCAGCTTCTTTAACCACCTGTTTGATATTTTCAACTCATCCAAAAGAAAAGCTTCGAATAAAACAAAATCTGGTTTTACAGGAAACAATGGCAAGCCCAAATGTTTAGCATCATTTAATCATTATCTGAAGTTGTTTGATCTTAATGTTCTTTAACTGTTATTTTAGATACAATGCAGTTCCTCGAGAATGCTGAGAAATTGATATCCAGTGTGAAAATAGTCTATGGATCGAAACGATGGAACTGTTTCACTGGATGGGTTCAAAACAATACTTCCTTAAAAGCACTTTGGAAATAAATGAATCAGTTTATGGCTTTCATTTCTTTCTGACAAGACGACTTAGCCTATATAGTCTTGAAAACTTCTTCTGTATAATACGTCATCGTGGTGGTTTCAATGACTCACTTACAGTTGAACAGTTTAGTTATAATTTCAAAAAAGTAGCAACAAATTCACTATTAAAGCCATCACATACTGCCAACTGTGACATAGATTTGGGGTTCCTGCTTATTTCAATACAATCTTTGAATGAAAAGAAAACACATCGACGATGTACCTCAACACGATCTGGAAGAGTGGAAATTTGTTTACCTGAAGCAGCAAGATATGATGTTCCACAGACTGATTCTTCGCACCCTAAACATAATAGCATACATTTCGGGCTCCTTGTTGAAGCGTTTGCTTGGATGGCATAAATGTATGGCATGTGTTCAGTCTTTAAATCATGCAGGAGGAACACATCTGGAAGAGCCATCACAATCATATTTGTTTTGGAAAGAATACGAAGCCACAGGCAACGAACACACTACTAAATTACATGCGCCATCAAACGAATTCCTCGTCTTTATTCAAACTTGTGAAGATTTTTTTATGAGCACGTTCGACAAAATAACATGCAAAAGGGGCGTGAAAGCTGAACTAATTAGGCTTTTCAATGAACAGATAATCTCTTTCCCTAGCAGCTGTACAGATACAAGAGTTAAAGATTATATCGTTGACTTGTTTTTCAGGACGAGAATATACGACTCACTGAAAATAAGATCTGAATCTTTCTTATCTATAAAAAAAAATAGGAAATATTTGAAAGTGACCCATACCTGAAATCTATATGTACAGTTTAATATTTGAATATTCAGAGTATAAAGAAGTTTTTACATTTAGTTTTTAGGGAACAGAAAAATTTCCAATTTCAACTCTTTTATAATCCTGGAGCATAAAGCCTCTTAAATATAAAAATTACTGGCGTTGAGGAAAAACTATGTTAAATTCAATAATTAAAATTCACCCCCACTAAAAAAACATTTACTGAAAATTAAACAAAATTCTATTACCCTCAATTAAAGAGAACACCTAAATTTAATTTAGGTACAATTCCACCCCAATTCCAACAATTTGCAATTTAAATTCATTAATAAATTTTAGTTTGATTAAAAATTAAAAGTAGTTTTTGGTTTAAGTTAGTTTTGCTTCTTATATTAAAAATGAATTTAAATTGTAAATTGTTGGAATTGGGGTGGAATTTTATTTAAAGTAACTTTAGGAATCTCCCATGTTAATTCAGGTTAATATAATTTTGGTTAATTTTCAATAAAATCTTTTTTTAATTTGTTTTTTTTTTTAATTTTTAAATTCAAGTTGAGGTGAATTTAAAAATTCAACATTATTGAATTCAACATAACTCATCTTGTCCTACAGTGATTGTAAGTGAAATTTTGTGAACTTACATGCTTTTGTAAATTCATTTTGTATATATATTTTCCATTAAAAAAGCTCTTCTACAATACTAAGTGATTTGTTTTTATTCAATTTATAACATACGTGTGCTTTACTTAATTAAAAAAATTTAAAAATCGACCAAACTAAAAAAAAAGACAGGTAAATGAGACAAACTCATAGAAATACATAGGAAAAATGAGCGTCTCCTCGTATAGTAACATCACAGCCGCTGTAGGGCGCCACCAGCAAATGAGCATCTGCTCACTACCATCGCTTACAATGGAAAACCCTAGGAGTGTCACTTGTGTGTTTCTTATTCTGTGCTGCAGGGGAGAGTGGGGTAATGGCGCCACCTTAAGAAGAATACTGATCTAACAGCTAAATGAAATACAAAAATTTAAATGTTTCTGTTGTATTTTGTTGCTACATTAATTGCCTTTAAAACTGAAATTAAAAGAAATGTGTAATTCCCTTTGCTTTGGCAGTTATTAAAACAAACGTAAACATATGCAGAGTGGCGAAATTACCCCAGGTAGTGGGGCAATTCCGCCACTGCTGTTGGGTAATCTTGAACATACTTTAAGCATGAACATATTTGGAATTTTTAATGAAAATATTACAAAACTGTAAAAAAAGAACTGTTTTTAAAACAAGCTTTGTATTTATAAAATATCAATAAGGCTATTAAAAATCCCAGTTTTTAGTTTGTCACGTAAAGTTGTTCGAGCAATGTTAAAATTTGCTGCGACTTTTTTTTCACGAAGTTACATTTTCAACTGGTTTGATGGCTTCTTGAGACATTCGTTGGTCCACTTTGTTGCGAGATGGCGATATTGCCCCATTCACACAATATGACGGTTGCGATGCTGTTTCAACTAGCCTACTTAACAATTAGTCTAACATTTTATACTAAAATACACCTACACAAAGT
>JAHWFO010062073.1:0-14572 GCA_023313115.1 Rhysida immarginata | reverse complement strand
GACCAGATTAGGCCTAACCTAAAAACCCATCCATCATCATTAACTCGGACACCTGTCAACCCTTTGGACCCATTGGACACCTGATAGGTAACATATGGACACCTCTATCCCTCTTCAGTTATAGGCCTAATTAAAAACCCATCCATCATCATTAACTCGACAATCAATCAAACACCTGTCAACCCTTTGGCCCCTAGACTCTTTGGTTACCTGTAATGTAACACCACCATACCTGTAAACCCTTTGGTCACCTGGATACCTTGTAACCCTTTGAACCCTTGGGTTGCCTGTAAGTCAACACCTGGTTATTCATTAAAAATTATTTAATTATCATTAAATTCAATTAAAAACCAATTCATTATCATTAAAATCAATTTAAATCAATTAAAAACCAATTAAAACAATAAAAAACCAATTAAAACAATAAAAAAACATTAATCTTAACCCTTTGACAACTTTTAACCCTTTAAACACCAAGTAAAGGGGTGCACGTGCCTCCCCCCTTTCCGCCAATGCTGGTGCTATACTACTAGCGGGTACTAAAGTCCGTTCTTTTCACCATGTAGAGGGTGGCGCTGGTGGCGCCCCCTATAAATTGTGGCTTTGAAACTTGAATCAATTGAATAAATACCATAGCTGAATATACTGTCCAAATTTCATTCATCTAGCACAACTCCTTTGTGGTGTTGGGATTTTTTTTCCGCCAGTGTACCTTAAGACAACCAAGTTGGCAAGGTTTGAAATCCCAATGGGAGGCGGGCACTTGGCTCACAGATCGAGAATTTCTCTAACCAATTCTATCTTCCATTGGACTTTCAACCTTGACAACTTGGTTGTATTTAAGACACCTTGTGACAGCATGGCTGTCCGGGTGTCTGCGATAGCCTAGTTGGCAGAGGCGTCGACTATGACATTCGAGGTTCCTGGTTCGAATCCAGGTAGTAGAATTTTTCCTTCCATTTTTCGATTTCGAATTCGAGTTGGGCCAACACCACCTAGACAGAACGCCTGATAAAGGAAATTTAGTCGACTATTGATGCTGCAACAATGTATGACGTTTCCGTTATCAGGCCTTCTGTCTAGGAGGTGTTGGTTGGGCTATCCGTTAGCAATTAAGAGATTGAGATAATGACTTCAATATTATTTTATAATAACTATTAATACAGGTACTTGTATACAAGTGATTCAAAATTCATTGTACAAACTTCTAGGGGAGGCAGTATGGGTGATTCTAAGCAAAAAAATTCATATGAATATGGGTCCGAATTTGAATATTAACGGAGATATGAACAGAAATATAAATGCTGCCACTAAGATCAACAAGTTAATAACTCACTTTCTACAATATCTAAAAATGATTAAATTTATGAGAGTAATAAGGGACATAAAACTGTAAACCTTTAAAATTTGATCGAATTCCAATGAGTGATTTCCGAGTTACGCCCTCAACATCTTAACACGTGCTGGTTAGTACTCGCATGCGAGCACTGTTATGATTTTGAAAGCATAACAGGGAAACTACTTGCTAGAATGTGATCAACGTCTAACGGTGTACACAGTTTCATGTACCCTATTGTTCCTCAAAAATTCATTATCCTAAGCGTTACAAAACCTGAGTTATTAACTTGTTGATCTTGTTGGCGGCATTTTTATTTCTGTTCATATCTCAGTTATCGTTCAAATTCGGACCCATATTCATATGAACTTTTTTTTGCTTAGAATCACCCATACTGCCTCTCCTAGAAGTTAGTACAATGAATTCTGAATCACCCTTATATTAATACAACCTCTGACAGTTAAGTTTGGTGAATGACAACACACTCTAATCTGTACGAGCTTTACGCGAGTAACAATGCATGTGAATACAAGCCCAGTCATTGTTTAAGCAAGTTCAGGCAGGTCACGTTTGTGCGTGCAATGGTTTAGCAGATGCTCGTTTCTTCAGTTGATAACCATCACGTAACTGTGGATAATGGATCAAAGAGGAACACTGCCATAATCGTGCAACAGTTTCTGGCCAACAAAGGGGTCGTATCCATAGCTCATCCACCTTATTCATTAGACTTGGCACTGGCAGACGTTTTCTTGTTCCCACGCCTGAAACAGGCCTTAAAGGGACACAGATTTGCGGACATTCCAGACATTCAAGCAAATGTGACACGTGAACTTAAAACCATCCCTAAGGAGCTTCCAGGACTTATACACCCGACCCCAAAAGTGTATTGCCTTCCAGGGTGATTATTTCGAAGGACAATAAAGTAAACATGGCTCTATCTGTTTTGCAATTTGTTGTATGAACTCATTTACCGAACTTAATTGTCAGAGGTTGTAAATAAAAATGTAAAGTTTTATAAATAAATGTTTCTTTAGAAATACAAGGAAAGACGTTTTTTACGCGAAAAAGTTTTCTTTTGCGACCACAATAATGGCTGCTGCACACTTTCGGTTTTCCGAAAATTCATCCAGTGACGTCACAATACGCATGTGCATTAAGCACTTTTGACAACTTGACCTTACCTTTATTCTAGATTACCTTGTATAGCTATCAATGACATCAACTTAGTCATTATTTTACCCACGTTGTATTGCATTGTAAAGTAGGTTTTATATTGACATAAAATAAAAAAGGCACTTCCACTCTATTTTATGTGAATAAAACTTTATTGTAAAGTGGACGTTGTTGAATAACTAAAAAGGCATCAACATAATTGATTTAGGGCTAACCACGGGCCTCCTAAAAACTACCAGGCATGAACTTCAGTAATGTATTGTTAAAGCACTAAGATTGTGACGTTGAACTAACTTCTGTAATAGCACCACCAATCTGACGTAACAATGTTATATCTTTTCCATGTTTAGGCCTAGTAGCTTCTAGAAAGCTATTAGCTAACCCCTGCCCACCCAGTCCAGGGTACCATAAGGCAAAATATCGACATCAACAGTTGATTTTTGGCAGGAAGGGTCCATGACCTTATGAAACTGACGCGAACATTGACCAAAGTAGTTTCAAACTTTCTTCTGGAGTTATCCACAATTTAGACTTGATGGTCATGCCCACATGGTTAACCCTTCTGTTCCAATAAGAGTGAATTTACCAAGGATGACTGCTGTTGTAATTCAGCCAAACCAGGATTCCACGAGCTTTCTAAACCGAAATGTTCTCCATAGATACATATACCGTACGCTAGTGAATGATGACATGTTGGTCTTTGATGAGCATACGAGGGGCGATCATGAAGTTGTGACAATAATAATGAAGGATGAGAGCCACGCGATTGGTAGTAAGGTTAGTCATTTTCTGCATCTGAACCAGTTATATCAACAAGCGATGGATGAGTTAATGGAGGCCGTGGTTGAAATAGGTCTCAGATGTGGAAAAAGCCTTACACCTGTGAAATGAGCCATTTACAATTCTTGTAAGCCATTTAATGCAGTTGTTTCTTCAGATCCGGGAACAGGAAGGTATTCGCTTGGTTCCGGGTCAAAGGAGTAGGGTGGAGGAATAAAAGGTTTTTCATCTCTAGGCGCGTTTTCCTGAGCATTCCACGGCCCTTCACCTTGAGGGCTTCGCGCGATTTCTTCAAAAGATTCTGGTAATGGTTTATAATTACTCTGTCTGCCTTTACGAGAACCCAAAAATAACTTGGCATTACTTTACATGATGACATCTGGGTTTGTGTTTTATTTGGAGGAGGAGATAATTATAATGCATGTTTCTACTGCAGGCCCGTAGTCAATGGGGGGTTTCAGCAACCCATTATGGAAAAAGGTCCGCCTCTCAAATATGGAAAAAGGTCCGACTCAGTGGAATTTTTGAAAAAAGGTCAGTACGGCCCTGTACTGCTTGTTCTCTTGCTTGGTTATTGTGTGCATCAAACACCCATTCATTGTGAGCAGGCTGTCCAAAATGTAGTCTGGATTTGCTGCTGACTTTTGTATTATGGGAGACATTCTGCACATGACCTCTAACATCTATCATGACCTTCTCATGTCTTAACTACAGGGTACATGCAAGAGAAGGACTACATTATCATCAACAATCTCTTGTCGTGGCTCTATTTCTTGAGTGTGTTTTTCACAATTGTATGTTCTCCTCATGTAGAGGTCATTAGCTCACCCTGGTTATCTCCAGCCCATTGACATCCGCGCTGTTTCTTTGGTGATGCTTGCTCCTTGCTCATTCTATCTGGCGAACGGATTTGAAACAGTAGCCTGTGAAAAGCGAAAAGGTCCACTGTGTCCTTAAGGCAAACCACTTTCATATGACAAAAAGTATTTAGGTTCTTTTGAATTGCCCATGGTAGGAATTAAGATGAAGTTCCTGTATTAAGAACATGCAAACGAGGGCACGACCATTTGCACGTTGGTGGAAAGGGATTTCTAATGAATTGACCCTTGAGTACATACACATTTTAAAGTTGTTTCCATTTAGAGGCATTCATTTAATCTATATGAATTTAAAAATAAATAAATTTTATTTATACTTTACCTTCTTATAAATCCGTCTTCCTAGCAGACCTAAGGCAATCAGAGCACCAATTATTGGAATAGCGATGGCGATAAGCTTATAGTTTATTTCTCGTTTTTGTGTTGGCAAAGTGTCATTTTCTATAACTGGTTGATTACAAAGCTGTTCACTCTCTTGACACATACATACCCAAACATTAATGTAGGTTCCTTCGGTTAGATCATATATTATGAACTTAGAATTTGCATCTGCATCCTCGTAAAATTCTACAGGTTTGAGAGTAGTCTTTTCCACCGATCTTGTGAGTACTGCAAAAAATTTTCCTTTTCCTTTAGTAAATTGTACTATTAAGTTTGGAGGGCCATTGTCGTAAATTATTAATGTGCTATTAAAAAGAAAACCTGGTGATGTTTCGGTAGACACTGCTGTTACATCTAATAAAGAGTTAATTTTAAGAGTTTGGATGCCTTTAAAGTATAAAAAGTATTCAGCTTTGAATTTGTTATTGATGTCGATGTCATTATTGTCAAAACTGGTTATTTTCTCTGTTTCATGTTCGGGGTATAATTCACATACATATTGGGGAATTTTTGAACACTGATTGGAAGGATTTTGACGATAAATATCAATCACATTCGGGTTTAATATTCCGAATGGAATTAATCGTTCAGGACTTTTACCAACAAAATAATATAACTGATTTTCTAAACGGGCCGTAGTATCAGGAAAGTCGATCTTAATAAAATTTCTATTGCCTAGAAATAGATGCCGAATTTTATTTTTGATTTCAATGTTGGAACTGTGAGATGATTCAGAATGCAACTTCAAAATGGAAGTAGTTTCTTTAAATTTCAAATCCAAGGCTGTGCAATCGCGGGATTCACTCTCGCTAATGGTATAATTACAAAATAACTTTGATGAATGTGAGGAATTTTCATTTTTGATATATGCAGGTCTAGCATCACACTCTGTTGCTGCTTCGTTGATATATGATAAACATGTTTCTTTGAATTCCTGTTTACAAGTATCTTGATTTCCTTTACAACAGCATCGAAAATTTATCATGGCTTTTCGCACATTAAAAGTGGACTGGGATAAGATGTCATATTCAACGTCTGACCCTGAGTAAGTTATATTTAAACGTGATTCTCCTCCTTCGTCGGATATTGGAATCTCCACACTATGATAGGGGGGTAAAGTCTGGCTTTTCAAAGGAGATCCGTTAATGCAAACATATATGAAGAGTAAAAAAATTATATTATATTTCCGTACCATTTTCAATGTGGAATCCATGAACCCTGAAAAACGGTTAAAAAAAATAAGATTTTATTAATAAAAGAATTTAAAAATTCTATTAAAAATTAAATCAATTTTTTTAAAAATCTCAACAGCTAAAAATTTTATTTCTCGTGTTTAAAAAGTGTAAAATTAAAAATTGTTTATTGTTAATTAACAAAATGATGAAAATTGTTAATATTTTCATATTTTCACTAATAAGAATACCCATCGCTTTCAGTAATGGGATTTTTAAATAATAGAGATTGAACATAAAGTCCGTTTACCCAAAATATTTTGTATAATTCAGAATATAGATGTACAATTCCCTCAACAAGAAAGGAATAAGGTCACAAAACTGTAGATATTATGCATACAATAAAGTACAAGACCGGTAATTTCACTTCATATTTTTGCAAAGTTGTTTTCATTTTTGTACTTTATTAACACCATTTGTAATCTGCCAACATTTTGAACACCTGTGAACCGTCTGTTAAGCCTAGATATTACAAAGAGGGTGTAATATCTATACAGGGTGTTTTTGAATTGAGTACAGATTATTTGGGAGATGATAGAAGAGGTCCTTAGAAGTATTTTTTGTCATATGAACATGGGGTCCCCGCAGCTCCGTTTACTTACAATACTGCATTGAACAATCAAATGACACCGGGACGCAGTGTGCGTTGGTAGGCCTAGATTATTTTATTTTTAACAATTAACACAAGCAATCTATTGTATGACTTTTACAGTAATTGTTCGAAATGACCGCCATTTGCTTCATAGCACAATTCGCAACGCCTTCTGATGGATTGATGTACGCGTGGAAACAGTTGATTTGCACGGTCGCTGATGTCACCTGCTGCCGCGACAACACGAGCCGCCAATTCTTCTTCGGTATCTACGGGTTCGGAGTACACTATTGATTTTATGCTTCCCCATAAAAAAAAATCCGTCGGTGTGAGATTTGGCGATCTCGGTGGCCAAGCAACTCGTCCGCCACGACCAATCCAACGACCAGGATATGTTTCATTTAGGTAATCTCTAACTGCTCCTGTGTAATGCGAAGATGCGCCGTCAAGTTGAAACCACATCAAATGTCTGGTCATTAGTGGAACATCTTCAAGAAGACCAGGGAGCTCCTCCTTCAGGAAACCAAGGTATGTTTACCCGTTAAGACGGCATGGTAGGAGATATGGCCCAATCAGGACATTGTGAATCATGCCAGCCCAAATATTCAACGAAAAACGATGTGGAAAACTGTTAACATGTGTTGCACATGGGTTGACATGAGACCACAGATGACTATTGTAGCTATTAAACATTCCCTCTCGCGTAAACGTTGCCTCATCTGTCCACAAAACCATGGAAGGAAAGTCTGGAATCCTATTCTGTTGCTGCATATTCCGCGAAAGTACGCCGGGGACCATGATCATTGGGACATAATTCCTGTACCTTTCGAAGCTTGAACGGATGTTGCAGGTTGCCATGTAAAATGTTCCATTCAGTGGTATGACTAGTATTCAAAGCAGCTCCGACCGCACGAGTACTTGTCGATGGATTTCGGTTAAACCTTTCCAAAACTTCATCCTCTAATTCAGGGGAGCGTAACCACCGACGACGACCACGCTGATGACTATCATGAGCGAATGCGCCTGTTTCTCTTAGACGACGATCTACTGCACCTAATGTTCGTGAATTGGGAGAAATTCTGTTGGGATAACGTTCAGCATACAAACGTCTTGCACCATCCATGGTACCAGCAGCACCGAGACACAGATGCATGTCTGCATAATCATTCCATGTAAAACGATTCATACTGCTTGTTTAACTTTACACGTGTAAAAAGTACATCAAGTGAACTTTTTAAAACAAATCTTTACCTACTGCTTTCCCAGAATGCGATTAGTTCATTTACATATGGACTAATCGTATTTTACAAAGGGGTTGGATACCATGGAATCTCCTTGACGAAGTTTGTCCTAAGACTTTTCAACAAACAAGCACGTGCACCTTGAAATTTCTTTGCAAACAATTACTTTAAAAGTTATTACCAATGACGTATATTAAAGATAGACTCCGAATCCTATTGTTGTAACTTGAAGCAAATTGGGAAACTCCATGCCCAGAACTGTCATGGCTGAAAGTGAGTGAAGATGATGCGAAACACATGGCTAAACACGAGAGTAGCTGATTAATAATTCTTTCACACGCCGATCACGGAGTGATAAGTTTATCTTTTCGTTTACTTTGTATTTGAAGTATTTTATCATTATATTTTATAAACAATTTTTCGATCATGGTTTCAATTTCAATTTCGTTTCGATTGTCTTTCAGTAACGTATTTTCATTTTAGTTACGTATTTTTTGATTTATTTTTGTGGAAACTGATTCCTGATCCTTTTCCTTGTCTGTTTGTACAGTTGAACGCAGAACAACTTTGAATAATGGTTTGAATTAATAATTCGTCGGGTCCAAAATCTTCAAAAACAAAGCAGCCAGACAGCTAATTACTCCACGGCTCACTCCTGCCCAGAACTATCATGGCTCAATTTGCTTCACTTTTTGCCGCTGTTAATAATAGGATTCGGAGTCTATCTTCAATATACGTCATTGGTTATTACAGTAGATTACTTGTGTTAATTGTTAAAAATAAAATAATCTAGGCCTACCAATGCACACTGCGTGCCGGTGTCATTTGATTGTTCAATGCAGTATTGTAAGTAAACGGAGTTGCGGGGACCCCATGCTCATATGACAAAAAATACTTCTAAGGACCTCTTCTATCATTTCCCAAAAATTCTGCACTCAATTCAAAAACACCCTGTATAGCCGAGTTGCCATAAAATAAGCTTACCAGATTTTCTGGATGTCAAGTACGGACACAAAGACTTAATAGCAAGCATAAGCATAGCAGAGGGGGAAGACAAATTGTGCATGATTTTTAAACATTTATTATTTGTACATGACTTTGTTACGAAACAAACTATTGTGAATATTTTGGAGATTCATGAGTAGCTTATAACAACTTGTCATTCTCTAGAAGCAATCATAGAATTGACAACATGTTAGATCAATTTTACACAGAACAATCAAAATACTCTCAAAGTGCTCACTTTCAGCTGCGATTTCGCAGGTTTCCAAACATTGTTTACCTGAGAGAAAGCTCGTTCCGTTGGTGCATTTGTGCCGGAAAGGCTGAATGAAAACTCGAGCAGTAGTTGTAAATTTACAGCAGATACGTACATTACTTGCTTTGAAATGTTGAAATTTTTGCACCTAATTTTGATCAACAGAAATAAAAAACTTTTCGGGAGTTGGAAAAAAGTATTACAACCACCAGAAAAATTGAAAAGGGAAAGAAATGTGGATAAAAGTAATGAAATAGAATAAATAAAAGACTCTTTGACCACAACAAAATTACAAAAGGAAAAATACGACCTTATCCTAAACGTCTTTTTTTTCTTTTCAGGATAAGGTCGTATTTTTCCTTTTGTAATTTTGTTGTGGTCAAAGAGTCCTTTATTTATTCTATTTCATCAACAGAAATGTTTTATGAGCTCCATCCTTCCAGCTTAGCAAGTGACAAAAGCTGTTTCACATAAGTTAGCTCATCAAACAGATAGGTATCAACAATTTTCCCAGGGAAGATTTCATTTACGATGGCGCTGAACGGCTGAAGTTATTCATTGCGCTGATCTTTCAGAGCAAGCAAATCGTTGCTGTGGAAAGTACGGACAAGACGGACAACAATTGGAAAGTACGGACAAATACGGACGCAAAAATTAGTACGGACAAGGGGGTTGAAAATACAAACTGTCTGGTAACCTTACATAAAAGTACCGTAAAGTAGGGTTACTTGAACACTCCGGGGTTACACGAACACAACGCACATATGCTCATTCTTGTGTCACAAAAGTGAAGTTCGTTTATGTTTTTGTTTATATGTGTTTTTAGTTGTTACAGGTTAAAAATGGTGCGCACTTATCAAAAGACTCCAGGGTCTATACCCAACATGAATTACAAAGTGGAAGACCTGGAAAAATATGGATGCAGTTTGGGAGGGGATGTCAAAGAAAAAGTGCCTCGGGCCACATTAGTACGGAAGATGCAGTTGATTTCTGAAACCTTGGCTATCATTGCGAATTGGGATTCTTCATGACAAAGTCCGACATTAGAGATGTGGTGAAAAAATACCTGGATAAACAATGAAAGCAGGTCCTGGTTTTCAAGGACAACACCCAGATCCAGATTTCATCGATTCTTTAATCGACAGAAACAACCT
The DNA here is from genome assembly GCA_023313115.1 of Rhysida immarginata. NCBI lineage: Eukaryota > Metazoa > Arthropoda > Chilopoda > Scolopendromorpha > Scolopendridae > Rhysida > Rhysida immarginata. The sequence continues at coordinate 4,547 of JAHWFO010062073.1, read as the reverse complement.
ATGTATCGGGTGATTCAGTCAATTTCTGACCAATTCACTCGAATGATGTGCATTAGGGATAAACATTTGAAAGAATATGAGCGCCATATCGAATTTCTCAATAGTTGGAGTTTGTATTGTTGCAACAGCGCTGCATGAAAATCGTATTGTTGAAAAATGGCGCCCGCTTTATCAACAGAGCAGAAATGCAAGGTTGTCGAATGGTATTTCGAGACAAAATCACCTGTAACCATGCAAAGAAAGTTCCGGAAGGAGTATAACTGTCGAGACGCACCAGGCAGGCAAGCAATCATGGATTTTGTCAAGCAATTTCGTGCCACTGGATGTGTTAAAGGCAAGAAAAAAGGCGACACCGAAGCTCGTGTTCGAACGGCCGAAGTTGTCGTAAATGTTCGCACAAGGTTGGTCGATTCCCCTTCCAAAAAAATCTGTTCGCCGCCTATCCATTGAAGAAGGGCTGTCGTATACCACGACGTGGCGAATTTTGAGAAAGGATTTTACACCTGTTCCCGTATAAGATCCATGTTTATCAGGAGTTAACAGACACTGGAAGACAGAAGCGACAACAAATTGCGATGGAGTTTGGAGCAGAAATGGAAGCCAATCAGGACATTGTGGACAATCTGTGGGTGTCGGATGAGGCCTTCTTCCATCTGTCAGGTAACGTTAATAAACACAACGTTCGTTTTTGGGGTTCCCAGCACCCTCATGAGATCGATAAGTCACCTCTTCATCCACGAAAGGCTATGGCTTGGTGCGCGATTTCCGAAAGAGGCATCATTGGTCCGTTCTTTTTTGAGGGCACCGTAACGTCACAGGCTTACCTTAACATGTTGGAAACCTTCTTCATCCCCGAGCTGCGAAGGAGGCGTATACCGCTTCGACATCAATGGTTTCAACAGGATGGGGCTAGGCCTCACACCACTCATGAAGAACTAGGCTTTCTCAATCAGAAATTCGGAAATCGTGTCATTTCAAACAGGTTTCCAGATCGATTCGGGGTGGCTTTCTTTGGCCCCCTACAAGTCCTGACATAAACCCATGTGATTTTTATCTCTGGGGGTTCCTTAAAGACAGTGTGTTCACTACAGCACCAAGAACCCTAAACCAGCTGCGACAAAGCATCGTCGACTTCTGCACCCTTGTGGATGCAGAAATCCTGGATAGAGTTATGAACAACCTCATATTCGGCTGCGAGCAGTTCAAAACGTTCGTGGTGGCCACATTAAGCATATCATCAAGACTTTTCCACGGGAATAAAAATTCCGAACTGCCTAAAATACCATACTGAAAAGCTAAGTTTGTAAACATTAATGGGTCAATAAATCATAGTACTGAAATGGTCAGAAATTGACTGAATCACCCTGTAGGACATTTACCCCATCGGACACTCACCCCAGTGATATTTACCCAATTGACATTTCCCCAGAGCTTTAACTGAAAAGTGGACACCTACCCCCACAATATTTATCGCTAGATCACAGCCACTCATTTCATATTCTTGTTTTAAATTTCTACTGAAATAGGTATCGGAAATTGTCTTAAGTAATATAAATGGCGAATGTTAAGAAACCACAACAAAACAACTTTTGACAAATTAAACTTAAACTTTTATTAAGTAAAAAATTAAAAATAATAATACTAGAGTAAAAAAAAACTCGAGAATAATAACAAAAATATTTGGAGTTCAATTCAGTCTAATTGCATGACCTAGCCCATTTAAAAACTGTGGCAACGTCTTCCTCTTCTCCACATAATCTTGGCACAGGGTCTTAAGCCGTTCCTGTTGGTCCCTCGTGGAATGTTTTATTCTCTTTTGTGGAGGCTGTCCGCGAGCTTCCTTGAACAATCAACAGAATTGTGACGATGAATCGATGTTTCACAAAACTATTACACAATGGTAGAATATTTCCGATACCTATTTTCAGAACAAATTTAAAACTAGAATATTAAATGAGTGGCTGTGATTAGAGCCGTCGGATGCTTAAAACATCGCGACATCGATGTTAGCCTCGATGTCACAAAACCTACTCGATGTTATCGAGAAAACATCGAGCTTAGCATCGATGTCAGAGAAACCACTATTCTGCATAAATAAACTTATAAAATTAAGAACCCGTACGTACATTTCGGAGATCTGTCTCCTTTTTTTTATTGGCGTTAACAGCCAATAAAATAAATGTCTTCAATTTGAACAGTTTTCTGTATTTATTTTTAATGACAATTAAATGAAACAAAAATTCAATAATTATACAATAAGTAAAGCATTTAACGCAAATAATGAGCTCTTCAACTGTTAGTGAACTTAAAATCAAATATTTTTCTATATTTTTTGGTTTTAGAGTGTAACGTTTAGCATTTGTTTAATATTTAGCTCTGAAATTGCATAGCACTTTTAACTACTACATCAGCATTCCTATATGACCACAAGTTATCTTCATCTGTGATCTGGCGATAAATATTGTGGGGTAAGTGTCCACTTTTCAGTTAAGGCTCTGGGGAAAATGTCAATGGGGTAAATATCACTGGGGTGAGTGTCCGATGGGGTAAATTTCTAAGGGGTAAATGTCCGGAACTCCCATCAGGGTTGCATCAAACATCAAGCTGTCCAGGTCGTCAGTCAACCGAGATGTTATGACCTTTTTCTTTAACAACGCTGGGCTTGCCCTTTCCTCAGTGAACTTTGTACCACTGAATAAAATTCAACCATTTCATCTGTTGGAATCTGCAACCATCTTCCCAAATTGTGATATTCAATCATCTCGATTTTTTCACAAAGTTCTCTAAAAACAAAATAATCTAGGCCTACCAACGCACATTGCGTCCCGGTGTCATTTGATTGTTCAATGCAGTATTGTAAGTAAACGGAGCTGCGGGGACCCCATGTTCATATGACAAAAAATACTTCTAAAGACCTCTTCTATCATCTCCCAAAAAATCTGTACTCAATTCAAAAACACCCTGTATAAGAGTAATTGCTAAGCTCGAAGAGGTTGAATTTGATTCAATGGTACCATCAGAAATTTTCATTGCTAGGATAGGGCATGTAACATATCAAATAACAAGAAACGACATGCCAAGAATGAATATGAAGGAATAGTTATAAAATTCGTAGATTATCGAATTTGAATCAATGGAACCTGTTTTAAGGTTTTAAAATGCAATTCAAAAATTTTTTAAATATATTTCAAACAAGAAATTAATCTTCCCAAGGAAGGTAGGAAAGTAGCGGAAGCCCCGATATCATCTATATTTACCCTCTTATCTCACTTGTTTACCCTCCCCCCCTCCCCCACTTTTTAAAACGAAAAATTGATTTTTTTTTATCGTAGTACTCAGAAAGTGAAAAAAATCTCTATTTTCTTTCGTTTCTCATTATTTCCGATCGAATGATATATCACATGCCATAGGTTGGTATGCTTCAAAAGATCAAAGGAATCCCACCCCCACAACTCCGACCCCATTGGGACAATCTTGTTTAGAGGAATCTGCATACAAAATTTCACTCCTTTATATGCATAAATACTCGTAGACCTTTTGGACCCCTCTAATTTCCAACTCCGAAACTTCGATCCTAATGGGCTAATCAAATCCAAACTAAACAGTGAAGATGCACAAGCCCATAGTAAGCTACATTCCGAATTTAAACCTTCTACCTCAAAAAATGCGGAAATTATAAAGGGGACGGACGGACAGACGGACATTGTGAAACCAATAAGCAGCTCCATTTTTCCGCTACTTAATAATTTATGTGACGGCGATTAGTCTAACCTTTCGGTATTCTCATTCCTTAATGGCTTATTAATTACTGTTTTCGACAATTGATAAATGTGGTTCCGCGCATAAATCATTTTGAAGATGGTCGTAATCGTTATAATGGCATATGGTCTAATGGTACCCTTTTTGACGGGTACGTGTCAATTCGTCGGCGTCAATTCGTCGAGCGTCATTTCGTTGAGAGTGTCAGTTGGTCGGGCGGTCAATTTGTCGGAGGTCAATTTTAGTCGAATGTCAATTCGTCGACCGTGTCAGTTGGTCGGGTGGTCAATTTGTCGGAGACAAATTCGTCGGGTGTTTCAGTTGGTCGAGATAATAAATAAATGTCGAAAAAACTTTCATAAAATTCATTAACGAAAAAAAAATTTGTTATTAATTTATTTACTTGAAAGGCAAACAATAAATACCGTTACTGTTAAAACTCCGTATCTATATACAGTAAAACCCCGTTACAACATACCTCACTTTAACGTACATTTCAGAATAACGTACAAATTTCAAATCCCCGTCCCAAACGTAGGTATTTTAATGCTAAAAAGTTTCAGAATAACGTACCTCACTTTAACGTACATTTCAGAATAACGTACTAATTTTACATCCCCTTGGTTAAATTATCCCTTCAGTACAAGGTACATCGTTCACATGTCTTGCACTGATTGGTCAATGCAGCCCATGCGAAAGCTGCAACTGGGCCAATGGGCTAATTAAGCCGAGTTCACATTTCATTGGTTGGTCAGTAACCCGGAAATCTCTGCATGCTACTCAATCTA
>JAHWFO010062068.1:0-10335 GCA_023313115.1 Rhysida immarginata | reverse complement strand
AAAAAAAAAAAAAAAAAAAAGCTGAAAGAATTATTTTGTTTATTCCCACATTGGAACAAAAATTAGGAGGAATTTGATGCGAAATTAAAGTCCAGAAAGTTCTCATACTGTCTTTTTTAATAATATTTATTGTTGTCTTGCAGTACGGGAAGGTGGGGTTAATTGAGCCAATTTTCAGTTTTTAGAATGAAAAACTTTAACGTTAATGTAATGCTTTTGTTTAAATTGTAGAATCCTTTACGTGTTTCCCTTCCATAAATTATTCAAGGACGCAGCTGTTATGCTAAACACTTTGACACTCCAAATTGCATATCATTTTAATTATATCAGTTTTCCCCACATTAAGGCGCAGGTGTTTCCGCTTTCGAAACCAGCGAGTCGCGGGTTCAAATCCCGCCAAGGGCATGGATGTTTGTGTTTGTTCCTTTTCATTATCATCTTTTCATCATGCGGAAGCAAGGAGAAACCACCGCATTGTCAATTATCCCAAGAAATCTCCTGATGGCCATAGTCAGGACGGCGAACCAGCCTACGGGCTGAATACATCAACACAGTGTTAACCCACAGATGGGGTGAACTGAATAGCCTCGCGGGTTTAATTGAGATTTAGCCGAAATGAAATACAAAACAAAACATTGAAAGTTAAATTATTTTATTAATTATTTTTACACATCTTAAACGTTTAAGTATGCATCCGAGCACAAGCTCAACACAAAAACCTAATAATGAAGATTTAAAAATGCTTAAAAAAAGCCGTAGTGTAAAAGTCTTGTAGATCGGCTGGTTGAACCTTCCGTAGCAGTAGGAAATTTAGCTACTACATCCTTGCTTGATACAAATGCTGGAGGTTCATCTACCTTAACGAACTTTGTTGAAGAGGTAAACCTCTTAAAAATTTCATGTTGTAAACATCTTCAAAGGTTGCAACGATCTGTCCCACAAAATTTCGGCTGCTGCTAGCTAATTTTCCGTGCACTTTTGCTACTATGTAGCTTCCGTTAACAATCTCGTCATCGTTGCTGTTGGTTTCGTCTAGTGTCAATTAATTCCAGCAATTCTCCAGCCTCAGAGTTACTATCATCGGTAGGGGGAAAAGCAATATTTTTCTTCAATGAGACCCATTTGCCTTTCGCTGTTTCTTCTCATTTCTAATCCTCGCTTCTTCCTCTAGCTGTCGTTTAACCTTTGTGTCTGTTAGAATCGCCGAACACGTCTTCTTGCAACCACGATCCAGCTTGCCGAGGATCAGCCATTACTACTGGGATACTCCCAGAGAATAGCTCATCGAGCTCGCAACATCGACCTTATGCTTGGGAGAATGGTAAAGAGCCAGCAATTTAACATCGCCAACAATAGTATCCGTGATAATAACAGAAGCAACCGCTATTCCTGTATACATTTGTATGAGGTCTTCTTTTGGAAGAGGACGGATTTCGAAGGGCAATTTAATGGGCTCACTTTGATGCGGAGAAGCATCATTACTCTTGTTGATTAGTGGTGGTGCGATGAAAGAATCTCGTGCAGTTGCCCTTTGTTGATTTTGTATTACAGTCATCTGGCTTGCATTGGTCTCAGTTAGATTAGCTCTGTCGGTAACGAAAGCAGAAAGAAAGTCATCATTTGTAAAGATGTATGGATTATACGGTTCAATACCTGATACCTCTAAACCCCTTATGATATTTTGAGGTGTAAAAGGCAAGGGAAATGATTCACCAAGTAATTCAGCGATATCGCAAATGCTTTTGATTTTCCAGGTTGTTTGTCATCCAATTCATACAGGCCGTATTATAGCGTAGGGAGGATGTAAGGTAAGTAGTATTGATATTATCCCGTTCTCTTTGGAAAAGTCCAAAGCTTCTATACACAAATGGACTTCAGCATTATCCAAAATAATTACCTTTGGATTTTCCTTTGTGGGTCCATCATGTTTGACAAAATGTTTCAAAACATCAATGAATAAATCAGCCATCATCCATCCAGAAGGATTAGCTGCCCCTTGGTTTCCTTATATTCCTTAAAATGTGCATTAGAAAATACCAGGAAGGGTGGAACGACTTTTCCTCTTGTGGAAATACCGTTGTTACTAAGGTACCATGTTCAGCCGACGTTATTTGCCCAACCTGCTTCTGTCCCTTTGGAGCCAAAAACTTTGGGCTTATGTACCGTAGTTAATCCTGTTTCGTCAAGATTTTATATGTCTTCAGGTCCAAGTTTGTAAATCTCCTTTACCTTGCGAAGATTTTCAAAATATTCTGTACATTTAGTTTATTAAAGCTAGTGGATCTGCTTAGGTTTGTTGCCTGAGGAGAACGTAATGCGAGTTTATGTCTCTTCTTGAACCAAAGGAATTAATCTTTCCCGGCCATTTTATTTTCTGTCCAGTTATCAGGAACTTTAATATTATTAATAAATGCATATTCATACGCAAGGCGTCGGGCAACATTTGCAGTAACACCGTAATGAATATCTGTCGAACGCACAAAATACTGTGCAAGCAATGCTTCTTGTTCAAAGGAGAAAATTTTAAATGTTCGTTGCTTGGTCGGAAGTTGAAATTGCCTAGATTATTGAGAGATTAGGCCGGGGAATTCCAACTTTCTCTGTACCACGGACTGAATGCCTTTTTCAATAACCTCCAAGACTGTTTGCTTCAAAACATCCTTACTGTAATCCCGGTTCCTTGTTGTACTTTGTCTCTTGCGAGGCATTTCAGTCCTATTTGACACCTAGAACTGAATAGGATCACCTAGAAGTAATGCAAGATTTAAAGAATTAGTTGGATTATTACCTAAAAGAGTTTTTGGTGCATTTATTTTAATCAAAAATCATCATTGTTTGAATAAATATATTCATGGGATGTGCTGGGGTTAACTGAGCCGACTCAGTTAACCCCACTCTTGTGTATCGGCCTCGGTGGCTCAGTGGTTGTGTGATCGCCTCTGAAGCCCGAGTACGCGGGTTCGATCCCGGCCGAGGACGACGAGGATTTTTCGGGGGGACATCCTGACATCACGCACTTCCTTCGGAAGGGAAGTAAAGCTGTTGGTCCCGTGTAGTCGTTTGCCGGCTGCACGTTAAAGAACCCTTGCGAGGCAAAATTTGCGGCCCCTATAACGTCGTCCTGAAATGACCATAGCAGTTGAAAAGGATGTTAATACCAAACTAACCAAACCAAACCAAACCACTCTTGTGTGTGTCAGTTATCTCCACATGGCCAATTCACAAAAAACAATCATGGCTGTCAATTCCCGCAGTCTATTTAAACATCATCTGCAAGTCTATAAACGAAAGTGACTAAGCTCTCTATAGTAAAACTCCAGCTATCCTCTCCCTAACTGCGATTGGTAGAAGCCTAATTACAACGCGACATCGTGCTGCAAGCGCTTTATTTTGTTTTCTTTATAAAGAAATGCAATTCATATATGTTTAATGGTCATTAAAACTAAGTAACAATGTAATCATACGCAGGGTGAGAAAGCCGAACAAGCGCAGTTAGGAAGAGGTTAGATGGAGTTTTACTATATTCCACTATGTAGTAGTGCCGTGCGATGTATAAAAATTTAGCATCGATGTCCAACATCGTTGTTTATTGATATCTGCATCGATTTATAATCGATTATTTTCTACTTTCAAAACATGTAAAATGAACCTCTAAAACCGGTTAAATAGTGTAGAATAATGAAACACCACCACAAGAATAATTTGAATATATAAATTTTTTATTTTTTCAGGATAATAATATTCAAGACAAAAACATTTTTTTGAAGACAACAATACTTAAAACAATTTTTTCAACTCTTCTATTGTTAAAGAATGCCTTACCTACAATTTCTCTAAATGCTTTGGCTTAAGGGAGGATCGTTTTTTAGTAATTATTTCTCCAGCTTTTGAAAACAAACGCTCAGCTGGAACAGATGTTGCTGGTATACTTAAGCTTTCTACTGCCAAAGAACACAAATGAAAATTGAATTTTTCGATTGTCGATTGTCGAGTACAACTTTCATAACTTCAGGATAATTCTCTAATATTCTATTTGCTTTTAGAGAATTATCCTTTTTTGCTTTGATAAAGGATAGTCTCTATCCGAAACGTCAGCTTTTTATTTTGATTTTGATTAATTATTTTTGTTTATTATATCTTATTTTTTTATTTATTTTGTATTTTTAATTAATAACTATTATTTATTGTATTCCAGGGTTCTTGTGTCTCGTCCTTCTCTTAATATATATCCGTTCATTATATTTTATAAACAATTTTTCGATCATATTTTGGTTTCAATTTCAATTTCGTTTCGATCGTCTTTCGTTATGCATTTTCATTTTAGTTACGCATTTTTGATTTATGCTTGCGGAAAATGATTCCTGATCCTTTTTCGTTTCTGTTTGTACAGTTGTACGCAGAACAACTTTGAGGAATGGTTTTGAATTAATTATTCCTCGGGCCCAAAATTTTTAAAAACAAAGCAGCCAGACAGCTAATTACACCACGGCTCACTCCTGCCCAGAATTCTCATGGCTCAATTTGCTTCACTTTTTGCCGCTGCTAACAATAGGATTCGGAGTCTATCTTTAATATACGTCATTGAGAAGGAGAAGACGCGATTCGTCACGGAAACAGTTTTGCATTGTTGTTGCACGTTTAGGAATTGTTGGCGCTGGCTTGAAGCACAGCCGGAACTGAAAAATCACGTGATCATTGTTGTCTGAGCAACAATTTTATGAAACTAACTAGCTGATATGCCCGACGTTGCTCAGGCTGTTTGCTTGATGAAATTTTGCAATATCTGAATTTGAATATAAATGAAAAATCCTTAATAAAGTATATATTCACTTTGGAAAAACGAAAAGAATTCTTTAAAGTGCTCGTACTGGAATTTTGTGTCCTATTTGGTTCGCTCAGGAAAATTCGATATTGCATTCTTAACATTTTAGAATATCAAAGAAAGGCTCCTACGAGAATTTCATTATTTCTGTCTATATTAAAAATACTTCATAGATGGATTTGAGAGGGTTGAGGAACTCAGTTTACAGCGTCATCAGCATCCCTCATCAACATGTAACCGTTTCAATAGAGTGCTATTCAGTCACAGAACGTGGAATCATGTCCTGAATGTGGTTGTTTATATTGATAGTATCAGTCTTAGCAGCAAAGATTGCCCTCTCACACAATCAGTTGAGTTCTTTATAATTTTCTAATATGTTCAGATAAACATTATCTATTACTTCTCTAAAGTTATTACATTACAAAAACCATATGAAAATAAATTTTCTCCTGTTATTAGCTCATTAGGGAAAATACTTCACCTTTTCAGCAAAAGCTTGAGCAGCTGCACGCACGAGAAGTTGTATTCTCTTATTTGTTTTAGAATAATTTTTTATATCTCATCAAATATTTTAATAAAAAAAAAGAAATAATAATAATTTTTATTTATTTATTTATTACTTTATTTATTTTCCTTCTTAAAATGTGAATCATTAAGGCAAGCATCGTAGCTGACGAAAAAGACAGGCCCTGATAGTTAAAAGTCACCTGATCTTCTTAGTCGAAGCAACAATGTAACCTTCATTATTTCTAATATAAGAAAAAATACTGATTGCTAAAATCCAAGATGGAAACAATGAAAATTACATTGTTGCTTGGACTACGATGTTCAGGTGACTTTTCAGTGTTGGACTGTCTCTTTCGTCGGTTGCGGCATGTATTAATTTCATCAACCATTGTTGATGCAACATATAAACACGACCAGCTGATTGTTGACGCAAACACCACCGGTTGATTGTTCACACATGCAGGCAAACAAACATAACCAAGTCTATTTCATATAGGGTAGATGTACCAGTAATTGATAGTTTAAGCAAAGACGACAACCCGGGAATTCCTCTCCGACGGGTTCACCTGACTAGTCACGCGTTGGTACAATGCGTGGAAAGGGATGGGGACTATGTCGAAAAGTGAATAGTGCATTACATAGAGGAGAAATGCGAGTATCAGATACAAAAAGAATTTTGAAAATCGGTTAAAAAATAAAAAAGTTACAGCCATGGAGGCATTACTTTTCAGCCTACCCTCGTACTATTCACAAGCATGTTCTTATTCATACACAAGTTCTTGCACATCGCTCAAACATACTCATACAATATCATTCACCGGCTCATGCTATCGAATACATTTACCCATTCATACTGTTTCACATTTAAATTACACAATCTTTTTATGTTCTTTTTTGGTAATGAAAGCTTGCTTATTCTCAACTGGTTTAAATATTAAATTACGTAAATTTATAAACATTATGCTGTTAGATTTAATGGTGTTTGTACATGTATTATTATATTAATAATATTATCGCCAAATGTATCCAAGAATAACCAAAACAAGTGAATGAAAAGATACCTTTTTGAAGGTTTTTTTTTCCCCCCAGCCACAGTCATTTAATATAGACTGTCTATATTAAATGACTGTGCCCCAGCTTTACACATGGCGCCATCTCTTGAGAAACAAACAAACATAAACCAAGTCTATTTCATATTAAGCGCCCCCAGCCCCTTTGGATTTTTTGAAATTTTATTAGATTCATGCATTGTCACCGACTTTACGTATGTGTACAAAATTTCAGCAAGATCGGACTAGTGGAAGGGGTTGAAATATTGATCACAAGATTTCATTCATCAAACATGACCCAAACCACCAAACATGACCCAAACGGTGAAAATTATACAAGCGTTGTAATAATAATAATAAAAAAATAAATCAATAAAAATATCTGCAATCAGTGAAAAAAGTTACACCCATTTCATATATCATGTCCCGCACCTTAAAAAGAAAGTACGGGCGACATATAGTGTGGATATTTTTATCAGTGGATTTTTATCAACATTGAATTAAGTTATATGGACATTTACTTGTGATTAAGAAGTTCCACTAGACTGTCCATTGAGAATTGTTCATCCGAACTTTTCTTTTGATCAGCGGGAATGAGGAGCTGACTACTTCGATGAAATTTGAAGATCATTCCAGGCGTTTCATCTAGGGAGGAACTGTCCTTATCAGTTAAAGTATGCATTTATTATTTGTTTTCACTAATCGTGGACTAGTTTAACTGGCGAAATTACATTAGTAATTTTGTCCAGAAAAATCTTTATCCAGCAGATATGATTTAAAATGCAGTCTTCCCAAGATTAAAATTATTATTTCTTAGTTGAGAAGTGGATCTTTTTTCTAATTTTGTTATAAATAAATACATTTATGGCCTGAATACTCAACTTGAATGGCCTGTTTATTAGTAACCCCCCCCCTAATATTGTGTTGCGCCACCCCTAGCAGCTATAATAGCACAAATTCGCTATGACATGGATTCAATTAACCGGTGGAAGCATTGTTCCGTAATGTTTGTCCACTGTTGATGCTTATTGGATGGTGGTGGATCCATGCCTCGAATAACCGTTCCAGCTCATCCCGAAGATGTTCGATTGGGTTCAAATCCAGGGACTGTGGTGGCCAGAGGAGTAAGTTGATTTCATTATCGTGCTCCTGGAAGCATTCCATGAAGATACGAGCTTTGTGACACGGAACATTGTCCTGCTGGAAGTCTCTTTCCGATGGGGGGAATACAGTAGCCATGAAGGGATGAACGTGGTCGGCAACAATGTTCAGGTAGCCTTGACCATTAAGGCGTTATTGTACAGGTATCAGCGGACCAAGAGTATGACAGGAAAACATTCCCCAGACCATTACAGAGCCTCCACCAGCCTGAACAGTGGAAACCAGATAGGATGGGTTCCATCGCTTCGCGCTGTTGTCTCCAAATTCTGCTACATGGTGCAATAGGAAACGGGATTCATCCGACCAGCAGGCCTTCTTCCATTTATCAACGTTTCATTGTTGGTGGTCACGGGCAAATTGGAGACGTGTTTTGCGGTTTTGGTGGAGATCAAGATCAAAGGTATCCGGACTGGCCGTCGGTTGTTGTAGCCCATCCTTGCCAATGTACGGCGTGTAGTGCGTTCATAGATGTTATTCTACGGTCCAGTGTTGTACTGCACGGTTAGTTGACGAATTGTGACGCTTCTATTCGCACGAACAAGCATTCCCATCCTACGCTCAGCCCTTGGATCGACGATTCGTTTGCGACCACAAGATTGTCTCTGGCAGGTTGTTTTTTGGTTGTTTAATCATTCCTGGTAAACCCTTGAAATGGTTGTTCGGGAAAAGCCTAGAAGACGTGCGGTTTCGGAAATACTCAGTCCACTTCGCCGGGCATTAACTATCATCCCGCGCTCGAAGTCGCTCAGTTCCTTTGTTTTCCCCAAGATGGTGAAGGTCAAACCACTTGCAGTTGACAGGTGAGTTCTCGCTTTATATTAATATCGACTGTCACGTGACCAACTGGTACGTAGTAATTGATATGCCAACAGATTTGCATAGTCATGCTGTTCCTAATAAACTGGCCACTGAGTGTATATTGTATTCATAAATATGGTGAATTTCCACATTCACTATTAACAATGCCATGGCAATTAAAGGGTGTTAATTTGTAACCCATTTATTCGTTGTTATCACATTTAATTTAAAATGTCATCTCCTTTTTTGTATTACCTGATGAAGGCGGGCGACAGAGCCGAAACCTGTAAGTGATCAGTCAAAATCATGTACTTTAAGGCTTTCATTCTCTATATACAGGAGGAAATCTGTGTGCAACCTTTTAAGGGAAGGGGGGTAGAGGAACTTATTTTGAATATAGTTTGCCAATAAACTGGGTGTCGCAAATGAATCCTTGATCCATAAAAAAAATTGCCGAACACCCTACATACGACGGCTGTCTGAGGCTTTCTCATAATATAGTCTCTCGCATTAATTTATTTCCAGATAACGGAGAAATAAGAAAACCTGATACTGATGGTCACAACGTTTTTAATAACTAGATATTACATGTTTGTAAAATTACAAAATGTTCAAATTGTTGACTATGAGCAGCAATGTCTTGTCATTGAATTCTGACACGGCCAAGTGTATTTTTGCAGTGTCTCTTAAACGGTCACTTACAGCCCAAGGATTCATCTGCGACCCCCAGTTTAATTTTAAAGCCATGCTTGTGAGAGAGATAACGGTGATTTATTCTCATAAATTTAAATATTAAATAATGGTTATTCCATTCGAAAGAAAAAGTGAATTAGCTGTTTGACAATTTTCTTATTAAATAATAGCCAGGAAAGAGGTAGAATGGGAAGCGAAGCCACGGATGAAAGAAACAGGATGGACGACTCCCTATACTTCCCCAGCATGTTTGATTTTAGAGCAACATCTGGATTTTTGCATGAAAACTAGCATGTATCGCTTAGAGAGAAGAGGAAGCGCGTCCATAAGCTAATGGTTATTGGCTGCGTTCGGAGAACAACCACTTTCCACTATTTCCACTTTGTCGATCGAGAAACACCACCAGTGAATTCACGGCGTTCGGAATTGCACGGAGAATTCACTTGTTCCTCGTTTTTCTTTTCACTTTTCTCTCTCGCCAAAAGCTAGTGGAAAAATGAAAATGACTTCGGATGGCGACGACCAATCAAATTTAGAGTAAAACTAAAACCAGATTGAGTTGTAATAAAATTGGCAAATGACAACAATATACTGTAAAATGTTTAAAAAATGTCTCACAAAGTAAAGTATTAAAATATATACTTTGTTTAGATAAAATAAATTAATATAGGCTTTTTTATGAACAAGATATGCTCATAATTTATCTTCCATTTTAGTTTCGCACGACTAGTGTTTCAGTATTCCACCTTTTTATTTCATTTTATTTTATTCTCATTATAAATTTAAAACGAATTTACAAGGAAAGAATTTTCTTTGCATTCCAAAACACAACAGGGTATTTTCTTCTTCCTCCCTCTCACTGTGATTTTGAGAAAATAATTGTTCCGAAAGACAATCAGGCGAGCTTACATTCTCCATATTGGATAATCCACCGAGAATTCACTGAGGCGTTCGAGACCAAAGGGATATACAGGGTGTTTCAAAATTATGTACAATAAATTTAGTGACATTTTCTTCAGGTCAAAAGAGGACGAAAATGTTCTATAGCACTTTGTCTGGAAACGATTTGTTTGCGAGTAATCCAATATCATACAGTAGGGAAGCACGGTAGTTAGCGGACGATATTTTAGCAGTTCCAGCGTTTCGACTCAACACTAGGTTGAGTGGTTTGTTCCATTTAAACCTACTTTAGGGTTGTTCCATTAGTTGTGTACGGTTGTTTCCATTACTCTACATCCACTAGGAATATCAATTTCAGAACGTTTGCGTGCTTTGACATACGCATTACGATTTACGTAAAAAAAA
>JAHWFO010062055.1:1264666-1288504 GCA_023313115.1 Rhysida immarginata | reverse complement strand
TTTCGATGTAGCCAGAGAGCGAGAAAGACATCCAAGAGCGGACAGATTGAGAAGACACGGTATAGCCCTTTCCATTTATGTCTCAATGGCCATTCTTTCTGTTTCATTTCATTACATTCATATTTGGGAACGGATTATTTAATTAGACAGATAGTGGGAAAGACAGATACATTATATTAGAGCATTATATTTTTCATAGAGCTTAAATTATACTCTCCCTAAATTCTTACCTGATCCAGACAGACCATTTGCTATATTCCATTAAATCTTAGAAAATAATCTTTGCTTGTAGCTACTTAGTAATTGTTAAATCAGTCATTCCAATTTCGCATTTAGATATGGTTTAAACATTTCTACATTTGATTACCCTGTTCAAGTAAAGATTTACACAAAACTCATTCTGATTCATAATCACTATTATTCAAGAAATTATCAATCATTACCTCGTAAATACTTATCTATTCAAATCTTTAAATTGCTAGATTACCTTACTGAACAGCATATTAATTGAATTTCATTATTAATTTATCCACATCTTTTATTCCGAATTACCTAACGTTATTGTTTTATATATCTTTTGTTAAATGATCAATAAACAACTTATTTAATTGTTTAAGACCGTTTCACGTGCCTGTTTCTTCCCTCGTTGGCCGGCCTGTGTGCGGAGATTTTAGTACGATATGTAAGTTAATGGGATGTAAGTTAATGGGATAAAACCTATGTATGTAAATTCTCTCGTATGTAAAGTTCCCTCGTATGTAAGTTAATGGGATAAAACCTAAATTATCATAAAAACTTTGTGAATAGTATAATTCACTGTCGCAGTCCTTATAAATGATTAATTATTCATTCGACCATTTATTTCCATAATTATCCCCCAGGAACCTTACTAAACTGACGCAGTGCGTCAAGATATCGGGATATTGTACCCCAGTTTCTTACAGGCCTATATTTAAAAATGACGTGAATGCGTTTTGAATCAAAGGTATTTCCACTGTTTATTTAAACCAACTGCAAGTAAACGTGAGATATTCAAATTTAAAATTATATATGCGTCACAGCTAAAGCTCCTTGGAATGCTTAAAAGATTTTTCCCGACAGTGCTTTGAAACAATGATTTTTCTGTCCTGATGTTTATGGTAACTTTGATATAGCAGTAGAAAGAACATCGGCCCAGTAGTTTAAAGCATTTAACATTAGACGTGCGAGGATTTCATTTCTCATTTCGCGCGTGTTTGGAAAGATTCGTGTGAGCGCTGCAATCGAATACGTAAATTTATATGCAGTTTTCGCCATTGCTCTATATAAAAATATTACTGTAGATAATACTAAACAACAAATTTTTACATTCTTCTTTTCAGCATATTTAAAAATCGTTTTACGAGTTATATTCTTGTTATTTTATGAATTATTATATGCTGAAAAGCATATATTGGTTTCGCTCTGTTTGTGTGTCTGTCTGTCCGTCCGTCCGTCTGTATGTCCGACGATTTCTCGAGAATGCTTTAACTTTTTTCGCTGTTCGATAGAGACCCTTCCTGAGCTCACCTGATTAGTTTGTGATTGAAATCGGTCTAACAGACACGTGACTATTGAGGCCCAAACCCCCCCAATTAATTTTTTTTATTGGCAATATAAGACATGTAATATGTCATTCGAACGGGAATGACGAGAACAAGACGAATATGACATTCTTTTCGAATTTCGAAATGCTACATCCGAGAAAATGACCCCAAAAAGCACTAAAATGAGCCCTTATTACGAGCTTTAGCTAAAGCTATACAGTATATAAGAATACAAGCATAATCAATATCTTTGTGTCTGGCCGGCCATCGTTTGCACGATAACGCGAAAATGGAAGAACTCAACTGCGATATATCAACTTTTGATGAGCTCTCGTGGGCCCCGTCAGGCACGTGCACTAATGTTAAGAATAAGAACTTAGGGCATGTAATATATCAATTGATTCGTACCGACGAGTCATAAGTGAACACAGTGTTACTTTTTGTTTATCACTTAAGCATTGTTGATGGCAGCTTGGAGCACGTGCCCATAGTGAAGCTTTGTCGAAGCACGTGCTCATTTCGTTTTAAAATTCAGTGCTGTTAGGCTTATTGTAAAATGTGACTAATTAATGTTAGGTCTATTGTTAAAAATGGCTAATTAATGTTAGGCTTATAGTTAAAAATGGCTAATTAATGTTAGGCCTAAAGTTAAAATGACTATATAATGTTAGGCCTATTGTTAAAAATGGCTAATTAATGTTAGGCCTATTGTTAAAAATGGCTAATTAATGTTAGGCCTATAGTTAAAATGACTATATAGCGTTAGGCCTATTGTTAAAAATGGCTATTTAATATTAGGCCTAACGTTAAAAATTGCTAAATAATATTAGGCCTATAGTTAAAAATGGCTAAATAATATTAGGCCTATTGTTAAAAATGGCTAATTAAAGTTAGGCCTGAGGTTAAAAATGGTTAATTAATGTTGGGCCTATTGTTAAAAATGGCTAATTAAAGTTAGGCCTATATTTATAAATGATGTGAGTGTGAATAGAATCAAAGGTATTTCTATTGTTTATTTAAACCAAGTGAAAGTGAAATATTGAAATTTAAAATCACATCTGCGTCACAGGTAAAGCTCCTTGGAATGCTTACAAGATTTTTCCCGACAATGCTTTGCAACAATGATTAAGAAGGGATGAATGGTTACTTTGATTAAGAAAGGATGAATAGCTATAGCGGTGGAAAGAACATAGGCGAATAAGTTTGAAACATTTAGACGTGCGAGCATTTCATTTCTCATTTCACGCGTGTTTGGAAGGATTCGTGTGAACGCTGCAATTGAATACGTAAATTGACATGCAGTTTTCGCCCTCGCTGTATATAAAATATGACTGTAATATTAAACAACAAATATTTATATTCTTCTTTTCAGCATATTTGAAAATCGTTTTACGAGTTATGCTCTTGTTAATTATTTATTTTTTAAATAATTTTTCATAAAGATTAATAAACATTCTAGTAGGAAAACATACGTGATCGTCTACTACAGGATGGGCATTTTAAAAACAGCGCGGTTGAGTTCATTGCAAAGTGGGGCCTTTTAAAACCAGCCTGGTTGAGTTCACTGCAAAGCCGGGTGGCGTATTTCCAAATACTACAGTGGCACTAGGAATTCCGGAGTGATTATTTATAGACAAAGGTTAAGTGAGGTTTAGATTCATACTTTCCATTTAAATAAAAATAAAAATGCCAGAACCAACTGTGCACTTGATCTCACTCCATCCGAACGAGGCCACATTGTAGGGCTAGTGCAGGCAGTGAATATGTCAAATAGAGCCATTGCAAGACTGCTTAAATGTGACCCGAAAACTGTGGGCAATATATATGCAAAATGGTTGAAGAAAGGTAAGGATAAATAAAGTGATGTTTAGCTTCTTTTGGTTTAGATATTTAATTTGCACCTTGATATAAGGGGTGATGTTTTCGAAGGCTTCTGATTTCCATTATTTAATTTGAACATGGTTTAAAGTAAAGAAGTTGAAAAAAGTTTAATTCATCATTTAATATTTTAACAGTGTTTCACATGGAAGTGTTCTTTGACAGGGAACTACTCTTCTGACAGAGAAAACTGCGGAGATCATCGAGACACAACTGCAGAACAAGATCAGCTCATTGTTCACCAGGCCGAGCAGCATCCTTTTATAACAGCACCACAAATTATCGAGGAACTCAATCTCAATGTTTCTGCTCAGGTGGTTCGCAATAGGCTTCACGATTTAGGCATTCACTGCAGGCGACCTGCAGTGAAGCCCACACTAACACCACAGTAAGCTGAACAGAGGGTCACATTCAGCCTACGATATCTAACTGTGGATGAAGAGTTTTGGAGGAACACAATCTTCACAGATGAGAGTTCAGTTCAAATCCACAATAATAATAAAGTAATTGTGTGGAGAAAGAAAGGCCAGAAATTTAATCGGAACTGCGTGGATCCAAACAGATCTTCAGGTCGCATTGGCGTCTCTGTTTGGGGATGGTGTTCAGCACTGGATGCAGGCCATCTATGACGCATAAATGGTAGACTGAAAGCGGAACAGTATGTTGATATTTTAGAATACGTCATGAAGCCCCAGGTGCAAGATGTGTATGGTGATGATGAAGTGAATTTTCTTCAAGATGGGTCCAGAATTCATCACGCCCGGATTATCGGGAAATGGTTTGAAGAAAATCAACAGTTTCGGCTCATCGATTGGCCAGGATATTCCCCTGATCTAAATCCCATCGAAAATGGTTGGGAAGAACTGAAAAAAGGAATTGAACTTCGTGGAGTCCAAAATCCAAATTTTGGGAGCAGACTGAACTCACCTGGGACAAATTAGTAGACGATATCCAATACTGGGAAAACCTTGCCACATCCATGCCTCGAAGGCTTAACGCTACACTGGACGCCCAAGGATACTGGACGAAGTACTAAGTTCAGCTCTGTTGGTGTCACATTCATCTCAGCGTCACATTCAGCATAATTCACTTAAGAAATTATGATGATTATTATTTATTAGGTGAAAATAAATAATTTATTCACTTAAATAAGTTAAGACTTATTCATAAATTAAGTCTTTATGAATAAATGAAAATTAAGACTTATTATTCTTAAGTGAATAATAATTAATGAATTTATTATTTATAAATTATTTACTATTTATAATTTAAATAATTATTTTTTTATTTTTAATTATTTATTAATTTATTAAAAATTAATTAATAAATTTCGTTTTTTGTCTGGATTAATTTCATTTATTAATTATTTCTGATTAATAAATTCATCTTCAATTGATGAATTGCACATTAATTCATCAAATAATCCACGCTAGGAAATCCCATCATAACTTCCAGAAAATGATTTATTGTTATTTACGTAATATTCATTGGAGAAGACGAATTTCCAGGAGTGATGAATTGATCTGCAATTCCCGCGTTATTTCGCGCGCAATATTCAAGTGTGGATTATTTCCTTTGGATGACTGTACCAGTCATGGTAAAAAAAAAACGCTCCCTCACTCTGTGCTGCTATATTTTTAAATAAGCGTTTAAAATAGGATGGTAAGATTTATTGGTTAAAAATTTTGATAATTTTCTGACTTAACTAAAAGTGGCAAAGTAGTAAACGCTCATTTAAAAATATAGCAGCACCACAGAGTGAGGGAGCGTTTTTTTTTTCCATGACTGTATATGCCTAGAGCTACCTCCTGGCATAAAGTAACTTTCGAAGTTCAGCTTTTACCCCTTATAATGACACATTACTTTTCTTAATGAACTGATTAACATATCAAGGGCTGAAATTATAATTTCCTCTCCTGAAGAATTTAGTTTTCGGACTTACGATGTTCTTCAATTCAGGTTTTCAATTGTTAACCAATTTCAAAATTTTATTTGAATATGATTATTTTTTATTACAATTAAAAAATAAGAATCGTATAGAGTTCTATCACTATAAGGTGAAATGGAAGAGTTAACTTTATCGCGTTCAAATAGGTAGTAGGTAGCAAGGTCAGTGAAACGAACCTTGGTAGGTATAGTGTCTGAGTAGAAGGTCCTTACTGCGCATGCGCGTGGCAGGAAAACTTGACTCATAGCCAAGCTACATAGATCAAGGAATGGATTTGGGCTTTGCTTTAGCAATGTATTGTAGACCTTTATCATGGAGAGATAAAAGAGTTAATAAAATTTTTAAAAAGTTATTGTATGCTTATTTGTTTAAAAAAAAAAAGAAAGAAAATTAAACGATCACATGTGTTTCATATTTACATGTTTAATTGTAAGTTCTGCTTTTAATTGAAAATTAAAAATTCAAAACTGCTAAGAAATAAACCATTTAGACAAATTAGACAAAATTTATCATAGATTCCTTCTAAACTATCTATATTTGGAATTGGAAAAAAAAGATTAAAATATAATACAATTTTTTCATAATGTCCATAAGTTATAATTAATCATTAAAATGTGTAATTAAAAATTTTACTCCCAAAATTTTTTTCAAGAATGAATTGAAAATTGTGGAATTTTTTTTTAAATTATTATTTTTGGAATTAACCCACTTACTGGTAAAGTTTTGTATCATTTATATTTTTATTATGAATCAATTTATTTTTGATAAAAACATCTTGAAAATATTTGTAATTGCTTTCTGAATCCAAATTTTAGAGATATTTTATAAGTATTTTACAATTTTGTATAAAAAAGAATCAACTTTGATGTTTCTTTAAAATTTAGAATATTGAATTTTTAAAGTTGTTCGCAATTCTAAGAAATATTGATGTGACATTGGTGATAACACAAGAAAAATAAAACGATCATAATTTTAATGTTTTTCTTTTTTTTCCACTGGAGAAGAGTGTCAGAAATATAAAAAAAAACTAAAATTTTTTATGCAATGTTACATTGTTTTCTGTTATTTCTAAACAAGCGAAACCCGTGCAAAAAGTCATAACATTTTGTATATTATTTTGCATTCGAATCCTCTGGTGTCATTGCTAATATGATAGTCAATTCCTAATTCAATCCCTCAAGACTCGAGTCCAAATTAATATTAATTTAGAAATGTTTGATTATTCTAAATTAACACGTTTCTCAAAATATATTTTAAATACTGGGTTACGTCAATATGGAGTGCTAATCGTTTGCTCAAAATAGTATTTTCCAAATTTCTAAATATGAATGTTATCTTGAAAAGTTTCAATTGTTAACTTCTAAGCTAAAAAGCAAAGAAGAGATAGCTTCTAATATACTAAAACTCTTGCGTGTATTTATTTATTTATTTATCTGTAATTTTATCACTTCTAGACGGTTTGAGCTAGCGACTTGAAATTTTCAGGGCAGGCTTATCAATGAAGGACCTGCTCTATCACTAAAAATCAGCCCCCATACGACCCCCCCCCCCCCTTCCCCACTTTCTGGGGTTTTCATTTAAAAGTATCTGCTTTTACTTTGTAATTCCCCTCAACAGATGGCGTGGGCGGGCGAAGCCGCGGGTAACAACTAGTATGAAAGTACAAACGTACAAAAATCAAAACGATTTTTAAATCAAAACGTGAAGTTATATGTTTAAAGTTTATTAAACCTTTTCAAAGGATTCTTTTTTTTGGTTTCCTTCAGAAAAGAATACAAATGTATTTTCAAGATGTTTTTATCCAAAATAAATTGATTCATGCAAAATATATAAATTTAACAAAATTTTACCAGTAAGTGGATATTAATTCAAAAAATAATAATTAAAAAAATAGAGGAATGCCCAAGCGCTTAAAATTTATAAAATTCCACGATTTTCAATTCATTCTTGAAAAAATTTTTTACAAGTAATATTTTTAATTAATATTTTAATGATACATTATAACTTATGGACATATTGAAAAAAAGTTTTGTATTATTATATAAGCCTTTTTTCGGTTCCAAATACAGATAGTTTAGAAGTAATTAATGAAAAATTTTGCCTAATTTGTCTAAATGATATATTTCTTTACAGTTTTGAATTTTTTTTAATTTTCAATTAAAAGCAGAATTTACAATTAAACATGCAAACAAGAAACACATGTGGTCTTTTAATCTTTTTTGTTAACAATTAATGCTCATAACTTATTAAAATTTTATTAACTATTTTATCTCTCGATGATAAAGATCTACAGATCTTGTGCATTAATCCGCAAAAATTAATAAAGATGCCAAATTTTCCTGGCAGGTACATGCGCAGTAACGACGTTGTGCCAAGACTCCCGCTAGACACAACCTACTAAACGCGATAAAGTGAACTTTTCCATTTCACCTTACAGTGAGAGAACTCTACATGTAATGAATTGCGTAATTTGGAATTACTAAATTACTTACTTCGGATATAGTTTGATTTATTTATTTAATTTAGTATGCTATTTTTAAATGTCAATGGGTGTGTATAGTTAAATCTTTGACGACAGTATATTTTTGTATATAGCCTATGGAAGAGATGAGATTTTTTAATAATCTCTTTCGTCGGCTACGATTTTTGGTTTTTAACAATCAGTGTCTATTCATTTGTTAGAAACAATGAGGGATGTATTATTGCTCGTCTCTATGAAACGGGCATGGAGCAGGAGGATTTAGCATTTTATATATATGAGATACGATTAACAAAAGCTGCTTGTTGGTGATGTAACAAAGTATACACCCTTTGTCTGTAGGCCTTCTCTCTAGGAGGTGTTGGGTAATGTAACAATGTATGACGTTTTTGCGCTCAGGCTTTGAGTAGAGATGGTGTTGGTGGTGTTGGCATAACTCGACTCTTCGATAGAGATCCTGAATATATAATTCTCAATGACATATATTAAGATAGCCCCAAAAATTACTGCCATACTTGAAGCCTATTGGGAAGCTCCGCCTCTCAGAACCCTCATGGCCGTAAGTGAGTGAAGATGATACAAAAGACATTGCCAAATATGAGAGTAACTGATTAATATAAGTTTATCGTTTCGTTAACTTTGTATTTTAAGTATTGGCAGTGGCTACGTACAGTACAACCTTGTACGCCTTCCGTTCAATGCAACGGAAGTGGCTAGCTATATCGCCATCTACCAACAGTTTCAGACTCCAAACTTTCTCTAATTTCGAAACCAGCAATATGGCAGATTCCCATCACCCAGTGGAAAATACTAGCCGCCACTTCTACAATACTAGTACGTGGACGCATCGCTTCGCTCACGGCGACGTCGATTTACATACGTAACCAACCTATTTGTTTACAGGGGGCAGTTGGTTTCCCCTCGGCCGGTTACAGGAGGCTAATGATCCGTATATTTTAGTGGTCACAGAAATGGCTGCCAGAAAGTTACGGGACCTCATTTTATGGCTAAACCTAAGTTAACCTCAGTCAACCTAACCCAACACTAAAACGCTCAAAAAATGCTGGCTTACCTTTAAGACATGGTTCCTTTCGACAATGGCTAATCATCCAGAAAGCAGAAAAAAAGAAAATCTGAAATCCACACGACTGCGACATGCCAATTGTGTGGTTGCTATAACAACAGCTAGCCAAAACACGCCCTCTAACGTCGGAATCCATACAATACTGTTTTGATTCTGTCGGCAGATAGCGGCACAGCTTGCCACTTCCGTTGCATTGAACGGAAGGCGTACAAGGTTGCACTGTACGTAGCCACTCCGTTAAGTATTGTATTATAGTTTATAAGCAAGTGTCGATTAAGGTTTCAATTTCAATTTCGTTTTGATTATCTTTCAGTTACGTTTTTTCATTTCAGTTACGTATTTTTGATAATGCTTGAGGAAAGTGATTCCTGACTTTTTCGTGTCTATTTGTACAGTTGTACGCGGAACTGGTTTTGAATTAATTATTTCTTGGGTCCAAAATCGTCAAAAGAAAGCAGTCAGGCAGCTAATTATTCCACGGCTCACTCCTGCCCAGAACTGTCATGGCTTCACTTTGGTGGCGATGTTAACAAACAATAGGATTCGAAATATATCTTTAATAATATACCTCATTGATAATTCTATATTCAGGATCACTCTTCAGCAAATATAACAGATCAACAATGAAGTTCGCATATGTACACAGATCATAGGATTAAAAGATCATGGTGCAACCGAATAAACGAAATCTTTGATGGAAAGCGAATAGTCGTGCGATGATGGCGCCATCCGATGGCAAAAACTGTCAATGGGCAAACAAACAAACAAACAAACAAACAAACAAGCAAGCAACAAACGGAAAGTATTTTATATATAAGCTTACTTTAATATTAAATAACAAATTTCTATATTCTTCTTTTCAGCATATTTGAAAATCTTTTTACTAATTATATTCTTGTTTCATTAAATAGGAATGCTTACATATTAAATTACTCCTATATGTTTGAATATATATAGAGAATTACTACTTTTTCCATTTAATTTTTCAGTTACTTTTATTCATTTTGAACTACACATTATGAATAAAAGTAAGCTTTGCCTTAGCAACCAGAGGTTTCCTTAGCCACCTCATCTAACCCTAACAACGGAAGGCTTATTTAGAAATCAAATGCTTTCCTTTTTTATTCTCGAATGCCTTAAAATTCTATCGGTCTTAAGCATTTCGGTCGCCTGATTTGTTATTTATTAATAATTTTTCGTTCCAAACAATGAGAAAGAAGGCTGAAGAATCTTTATCTGCTAAGTGCTTGTGAAATTGTTTGCATTCATATTTTTTATCATCTTTGTTTGAATATTGCCAAATGATTGATACCCTCTTCATTAATTAAAAACTTAAACGAAGGGAAATTTTAAACTAATTTTCAATTATTTTTTATACAAAACAATTGAAATTTCAAATGATGAAAAAGTTGACTTTTCAGAATGTGTTTCTTTAATACCCTTCTTTGAATTTTCCATTTTATTGATAAGATCAAGTAAAAGCATAAGAGAATAACTCTCCACTCTTAACAATGTTGTTCGATTATAAAAAAGTGTTTTGGGAAGAATGCATAATTTGAGACCTAATAAATGATTCGACCTCAAAAACTTTAGCTCATTAAAATTCAATGACTATTTATCTAGAATCAATATAAGTAGCGGCTGTCAAGGACAGGTGGTGCTCTTTTAATAAACTGATTACCATGTCGCCTACAAATTAATGATTAGGGTTCAGGTAAGTGTACCTTGTTCTGATACACGTTGCAATTTCTTCAGTCAGCTCCCGGGTGTTTCTGACATGCTGGGTTCAAGTAATTTATTGCTCTGCAATTGCTTACTTCGAAATGTGAAGTAATTTATAGACACCCTTGACGAAGAAAGTAAATACGTCATGCAGCGACACTTTACTTGTCTTAATGGTTAATGTTTTAATTGTTGGCTACAGCAAATTTTATAATATAAAGCATGAAAAGATAAAAGGGCATAGTTACATAACAAATTATAACTTTCTAATAGATTTAAAGTAGAACATTAAATTGAGCTAGGAGAAAAAAAGTATTTATGCAATTATCCAAACTCTAATCATGGAAGAAGGAGATAACTATTTCCTTCTTCCATGACTCTAATACTCTGAATCATGTATCACTACTAAATTTGATATGAAAGAGATAGAAATTTATAGACAATGGCAGAAATATGTCGGAAAATGCAATTCAAATAGATATTTCATATATTAGGTAGACGATTAGGGTAATATTCAAAAACGAAGGGAAATGTTCTTTTCTAATGCTTGAATGCTGAATGAATTCTAAATATTATTTGGACGTTCCAATAATAAATCATACAAAGACTTCTAGATATCATTTGAAATTAAATTTGCGCACAAGTAAACAATGTGTGCTTAATTACAAACGTATATTACGAGTATTTGATGAAGCTCGGAATGTAATTAGTTTCAAAACGGGCTTATTTTAACTATAAAATTGTTCTCGACGTGAGATGCATGATTGAAAGCGTTGATGACCGAGAGGTTAGAATCCGGCGTATAATTTCCAGGTCTTGGAAATGAATCTAGGAACGGATGCATACCTTTGTTCAGCTTATTTGGAATGAAACTGAAAGATATAGCTATTGGTAATTAGTATATAACAATTTATGTAGATTTGTTTCTTGCAAAATCTAGATTAATATAATATTTTAGCTAAACTTATTAAATTAATCTCAATGTAAAAATAAAAAATAAACTAAAAAAAAACCCTTAAGATATTTTAGAATACAGTTTGTCCAAAGAAGGATTTCTAATTAAATTCTGTAAAAAATAGTATGCGATTTTTAAAGGTTTAAAGAGAAAAGGCTGATTTGCCCGAAGGCAATATTATACTTACTTTACATAAATCCGACTACTAGAACAGAGTAGATTCTCCTATCAATTGTGGTCCTTTCACAAACGTTGCAAAAATACTTTTACCTTTTTGTTTATTACGAAACTCCAAAATACAAAGAAATTGTCTTTTACTGAATCCAAAGAAAGAAGCTTCTAAATTAATTGTTTCCAACTCCATTCTTCTAAGTTATTTTGCTTACCCAAAATTGACAAATTAGTGAAGACCATGAGGACTATTATATAGTTATTTATCTTAGTAGAAATAAATTTAAATATTCTATTTAAAATTTTAATTTTTTTGTAGTCCAGTTGGTTATTTCTGACAGGAATCCATCAGCTATTTTCAGAAAATTTACAGAATTTTAAAATCCAAAAATCCATTTTAAAATATAATAAAAAACTGAAGTGTGTCAAATATTCATTCTCCCTCTTGCATGTTGTTTTCTTTATAACGAGTTCAGAAAATTGAATATAACATATTATGAGTTTCGAATTCATTTCCAAGATTTCAAAGCTGGCAATCTGGTCTCTATGTTTGGTCCTGTTTTCCGAGCGTACGAGTTGTAACATCGTATTCTATCTTAAGAGACCACCTTTGCTATTCCAAAGTTGATCCTGGAAAAATCAACACATATATTCATTAACGGAGCCATGTATGTACCAAAATTTCTTCCAATCCAACACAGACTTTTATAAGCAGACCTCGGGAACAGTCCTAATCTTTTATTGCTGACCTCTTCATCAGTAAATTTGAGAACTAATACACTCAGTTTAGGTAAATGCCGGTACTTTCGCTGTTTTTCACACAAATCAATGTGATATTGTTTCTTTAAGGAATTAAATAATAAATTTCCTAGTATCAAATGTACTACAGTATACCGATCACGAAATATTCCCCACCTCAATATTGCGCTATCGGAAATGTTCTTTGATTGCTCACTCCTAGAACTTTGTTCAGTTGTCCGCGTTGTAAGATTAGGAAAACAATAGCTTCTGTAACCAAGCGAAAGGATAACAATTTTAAAGTCAAGTTTTATATAGCGTATTCACTTTTTTCGTTTCAAAAGATAGTAGAGAGTTTCAAATTGTCCACGTCCCACAAAGCAAGGCGCCAGAATACATACAAACACCTCTTGGTAAAATGAGTGACAATGTCGTTCTTTTAATCGGCATGCGGATTTAAAATTATCATTTTCCAAATGATTTTTTTAACTTACTGTTATTTATGCAATCTATTTCAAGGTGTATTAATTTCGAAATTAATTTTATGATGCAACCTCATTGAAGAAAGTTTTCAATCACCAGAATATTCACTATACACCCCTTTACAAAGTGGCTCCGACTTTTTTGTAGTAGCACTTTCCTCCCTATCTCAAAAATAGATTTATCTGTTTCTAGAGACATCAGAGCTTTAGCTATTAGAGAAATATAACAGGAAGTGTTAATCGATCATTCTCTTCGTGCAAGTGAGGTGTGGAATATTTCGTGATCGGTATTGTACATATTAACAATCTGCTTTTTCTAGATTTAAGTGTTATTAAAGTTAATGGTACGTGTCTTTATTTAATTTAATCTTTACAGGTTTAATTTAATCTAGAGGTAATATACAGTACAGTCACATTAATGTGACCACCCCTTACGTTAAACATGAACGGAAAATGGTTATGTCCAGAACGTACGTACCAGTATCAGAGGGGGATAGGAAGGGTGTCAGAGGGAAGCAGAAAAGCATGCCCCATTGTCAAGGGGCGAACGTAGCGATTTATCCGACCTCCAAAAGGGCATGATCATTCGCTTCCGAAACGGCTAGTTTTGTGAACTGTTCGCGTGCCGCCGTGGTGAAAGTGCATGACAGAATGGCAATACTCAAAATCAGCGACGTGCCAAGCGTGGGACACAGTCAGAAAACTGGCGCAGTGGAAAATTTTAATTTGAGACACACACTGCAGGAAACGTACGTGAGATAATATATTTGGTTTATTCTCCTTAAATTGAATAATAGATATGACCATACTTAACAAAAGAGAACGTTGGCTTAAACTGAACGAATAAATCAGAAACTAAAGGTATTTCCTATGGGCATCCTTTGTTAGAAGTGTAACAATGTTCATGTATGATTTTAACGTGCAATGGGAAATATCCCGAAAATTATACGAAGCTAGTACAACATCAATGCACGTAAACTAATGCGTAATAGAGTCAAAGCTAAAAATCTTAATTGAAAGATAAGCTACTCTGCAAAATTGCGTTTCCAAAAATTCTTAGAAAAAGAAACGATAGAAGTTTAATATTCGTTGAAACTTAGAATATTAACAAACTCATCCTTTTCTTGAAAGGGTGACAATTAATAGAATAATAAAAGTGCGACAGTAATTAAATTATAAACATACAATTCTAATACAACTTGAGCGCACGTGAATGGAGAAAAGAGCACGCTAAATTAAATAGCTTAGCTAGGCCCAAAACTTTACTTCGGCCCGCGTTACTTTTAAAAAATTCTAAACTTATCAAAAATGGAACGTAGGTGAATAAAGGCTTCAAAGCACCATGGATCAGTGGAAGTACGCATCTGTCCTTTCGGACCATGTCCACCCCTATATGCAGATTGTGTTTCCTCAGAACGATGGCATCTTCCAGCAGGACAATGCGACGTGTCATACAATGCGCAGTGTCCGTGCGTGGTTCGAAGAGCACGAGGATGCGTTTACGGTACCCCCCTGGCCCAGAGAGCATCTGTGGGACTACGTCGATCGGGTTGTTCTTAAAAACCTTCCAGAACCTTATTGACTCGCTTCCCTCCTGTCTTGCAGCTGTCCGCGCCGCGAAAAATGGTTACTCTGGCTACTGACAGGTAGTCCCATTAATGTGACTGGACTGTGTAGTTGTTAGAGAAGGAAGGGAGGAGACGGGGTAAATTTTGATCAAATGTTTAATTTTTCCCAAATGCGAACACACTTCTAATGTTCAAATACAAATTTAGAAATAAATATTATGGTACAGAGGAATCTTCAATCCCAGGGCACGTCTGTTACGCTGAGACTTGATGAGTCCTTGGCTGGACGGGAATTTGTTACTGTTACTTCTGAAAACGGCAACCACGACGGGAAAATCCACTTGGTGCCCTTGGCTGTCTCGCAAATAAGAGAAAACAGGCATTCATTAGTGAGAGTCAGGCGAATAAGAACATGCTTAATAAATAAAAAGTCAAAAGATTACAATATCACGCAAATGATTGCAGCTTATATCGAGATTTCGACCACGTATCCGAAGTTTGTACCATCTTTAATGTCTCGGTGTGGCAGGGGAGGTTCCCTCACGAATAGTCTTTTGGGGTCGTGTAAGCTGTCGCCTGGGGACGATTCGGCGGTTCTCTTGATGGCTATATTGCCAACCCGTTTCCTTCATCGGTCTGTAGCTTGTTGGGTGCGAGAGCTGGGCCGACCTCTCGACGGTCCTTGCTACCTTTGGGTCATATAGCATCCGTTACTCTTTTTTTTCAGGCTGGCCACCTGCACAACGAACCGTTCAAGAATAAACAAATGCTGTGCACGTAGACACGTTAGTCTCTGCTAAAAAAATAATTCTATATTGAGGATACTCCTTCATTATGTTCCGATTTGTTTTCAACGAAACTTGATGTTCTAATAGACTCGTCTGCAATATCATCAGCTAACCGAATCGGCCCCCGTTCGACGACCAGAATTCGCCCGATTATCTTACATTTTTTCTCCTCCGCCCATAAAGATTCAATTATCAAAAACAGGAGGAAGCTACGTGTACTACCTATATATATCGCCGAGGATTTAACCCCATTGCGATATCGTCTCCTTTGTGCTGCTAAAGCTAAATTTGGACCACGTAATTTTTGGACGTTCGGTGGCAGAATTTTCATGAAGGATGCATCGGGATCGACATGTGTAATTCAGTCCATCACTGACCTCAATCGATTAAGTCCAACGCCAGTTAATCTAACTGAGGAATAATGCGGAGCTTTGTATAATACTCTTTAATATTATTTAATTTAAGATTGTTGTAGTTTCCATTTTTCTTTTTTCTTTCCTTGTTTTTCTTTCTTTTTCCTCTCCTTTTCTGTATTTTTGCGGCCTTTAACTGATCCGTCTTTTTACTTTTTCTCTCATGTTTAATTATTGCTTTTTTCTTTTTTCTCCAATTTTAGTTTTTGTTTTTTTTTCTACTTCTACTTCGTACTGCCCGCCACCCTCTAGTGATAGCATGTTCTCCTGCTCTCACCCCATTTCATTAAACGAGTTTATCTCGTCTATTTCTAACACTTTTTCCTCCGATCCTTCCCTTTCTTTATTTTTTCTTAACCTTAATATTCGCAGTCTTCATGCTTTCTGCTTTTCAAGCTTTTCTTTCCCTTTTCCATCTTCAGCCCCATATTATTTCCTTTACTGAATCTTGGACGAGATTTTCTTCTGATATTCCCTCAATAGATAATTACTCCTTTGAAGCATTGCATCGTCCAAATAAGAGGGGTGGTGGGATAGTTGTTTATATTTCTAATCTGCTCCATTATTCTATTATGCCAAATTTTACTTCCTCAATCCCTGACTACGAAGTCTTAACTGTACTCATTAATAAGAAATTCGCGTTTATTTCTCTCTACCGCCCACCTTCCGGGCAGTTCTCTTCTTTTCTATCTTTCTTCTCTTCTCTGATCTTTGATCTTAATCTCTCTTCTAATAGAATCGTTATTTCTGGCGATTTCAATCTGGATTTCGCAACTCCTTCTTCAAATGTCAACTCTCTTCTTGATGTATTGAGTCGATCGGGATTATCCCCTCTTATTTCTTCGTTCACCCATTACTCGAGTTATCATAATTCTTACTCATTATTGGATCAGTGCTTTTCTTCTTCTTCTGATAATAAATTCAGTGGAGCTATTGATTGCGCCCTTTCAGATCACTTCCCAACTTTCACATTCTAATCCCCCTCTGTTATATTGCACACCCCACCAACTACAGTCAAATCTAAACTCATAACTACAAACAGATTATCTCTTTTCAATTCCTTGTTGGAAAGCACAGACTGAGTCACCATGTTGCCGCCCGAGGAAAATATAAACATTCTGTTTTCCCAATTTCTTACTCATATTCATTTAGGTTTCTCTCGCTACCTTCCATTTTTACCTTTTACTGCCTCATCCCCCAAACCTCTCTTTTTAAAGCCTTGGATGAACTTCAAGGTTTTATCTTTAATTGCGCATAAAAATGCTTTATATCGAAAGTCTAGAGGTTTTCCCACTTTATATAATAAGCATACATTTCGTTCTTTCTCTAACTATGTTCGGAAAACTATTAAGGAGACTAAATCTTTATTTTTTGCTCGTTTCTTTAACAAAGTAGGTGACAACAAACTAAAATGGAATGCTATCAATAATCTGGTTCGAGGCGCTCCAAAAAAGACCACCCCTTTCCCAGATCCTTCTACCCTCGATTCATCTCATCTAACGTCTTTTCTTGAAACGCTATTACCATTACCCCCCCCCCCATTAATTCGGATGCTTCCCCTTATTTGTTGTCTCCTCCTGCTTTGTCTCACGCTTTCTTTATCCCTCCTGCTTCTGCCGATGAAGTATTGTCTTCTATTCGGCACCTTAAATCTTCTAGTTATCCTGATCCCCTGGGTATCCGATCGAATATAATTATCTCAACTTCCTCTGGCTTTGCAATCCCTCTCACTTTGCTTTTTAACATCTCACTGTCCCAGGGTTTATTTCCATCTTGTCTTCGGATTGCTAGAATTATCCCAATTTACAAAAAAGGTGATTCGTCTAACTTTTCTAATTATCGCCCCATTTCAATTCTACCATCATTTTCTAAAATTTTCGAAAGTTTTTTCTATTCTCGTCTTTCCTTTTATATTTCTTCGAATAATCTCCTTTCTTCCTCGCAGCATGGCTTTGTCCCTAAGCGCAGTACAACTACAGCGTGCTTCGAGTTAACCGAGTTTATAATTTCCAATATGACTAATAACAGATTTGTTGTATCCCTATTCATTGATTACTCTAAGGCATTTGATTCTATCCCCCATAAGCTCCTTCTATTTAAGCTTTCTCATTTTTTTAATATCTATGGTCCACCGCTAGACTGGCTCAAAAGCTTTCTTTCCAATAGAGAATACACTTTATGTTTATTTAATATTTCATCAGATACAATTTCGCGGAATGTCGGCGTCCCCCAAGGTTCAATTTTATCTCCTCTTTTCAACTTATTTATTAATTATCTCTCTTCTTTTCTAGCTCCTTTATCTCTTATTCTATACGCCGACGATGCCACTTTATCAATAGCAGACTCATCACTCTTATCTATCAAACATGAATTTAATATTACGCTTCATAAACTATACCTTTGGAACATTACTAACCATCTGCAGCTGAATCTTGATAAAACTACCTATATTATTTTTTCTCAACGAAACAAAAAATTCGATATTCCTGATTTCACGCTTAATTATAACTCCCGAATTATTACCCCATCAAAATCGTTTAAATATCTGGGTATTTACCTTTCATATAATCTATCTTGGGACTCTCATATTAACTTTTTAGCATCTACACTTAATTATCGTCTTGGTCTTTTTTTCTCGGCTCCAGTATCTCCCCCCCCTCTATCTTACTATTGCTTTATCATGCATTAATTCAATCAATGCTCTTATACGGGATTCAATTTTGGGGCTCTTCTTCCAAATTTAATCTTTTACGTCTTTACCGCCTTCAAAAGTGGTTCCTACGGATACTGTTAACTCCGTAAACCTCATTCAGTATCTCAATTTTTTAATTCCGTCGGAATAATACCTTTATTAATTTATTTAATAATATTGATCAACTTTACACTCTTAACTTAGCTATTTTTATTTTTAAAGCTCTTAATAACCATTTACGCACTTCGATTCCCCATTCTCTGTTTACTCCTGCTCCTTCCCCTCTTCATAAAACCCGTCACCATAATTCTATTGTTTTTACCTCGGATAACTCGTCTATATCACCTTAGGAGAGTTTAAGTTACCTCTTCCGGTCTTAAACTCTGGTCAAACTTAACTCCTGATATTCGTTCTTCTCCGTCCATAGCCATTTTTAAGTCTAGATTATTGAATTTTTTAAGATAGGTTATTTGACTTTCTTTTCATTCTTATTCTCCTCTTTTCTTCCTCTCTGTTTTTCTCTTCTCCTTTCTTTCTTTCCCCTTTTTCTTTTTTTCTTTCTTTTTCCTTTTTTTTTTTTTTTTTGTTGCACCCCTAAATTTTGCCTTCATTTATTGTTTTAACCACCCACCCAGGGACCTACCTTGTCGGCCTCGGCCATACTGGCCTTGGGTGGTTGTTTTGTATTATTTTTTAAAATAAAATAAATAAATAAATAAATAAATAAATAAATAAATAAAATGTGCACACTCCCTGTTTATACGTACGGTTAGCAAGTTAATTTTTTCATTAATACTTTTTTCATATTTTTGGGGCCCTTCTTTTAACAAAGGCGGATTTCTGGGCAAACAGGAAACGCCCCTAAATACGCCACTGAATCTGTACACAGTATACATGACACTTTTCCTGCAATGATCCACCGCCTTCTCAATATTCCCTTATTCGACCAAAGTACAGATTGAATTGAGTACCAATAAATTCACAGCAAGGTGGAATAAATTTTCAGATACAACTTTTGACAATCTTTATCATAGGCATAAGCTTCTTATGAGTAGAAGCATTTCCTTGTGAAGACCTTTTGCCCAAAAAAATCGCAGATCAGCATGCTGCTCCCTGATTTTACAATCTTTCAGCACTGTTGCCATGTTTCATCTGAGCTCAGCATGCGAAAACAATATCTATCAACTGAACTGAAGCAACACCTCTTAAAGAGAAAGCCTCCGCACGGAAACATCATATCGGCATTGTTATTCGTATTTCTACCAATAATAAACCCTGCATTTATACTTCTTATGATGATGTAACAATGCATGACGGTTTCCGTGCGGAGGCTTTCTCTTTAGGATGTGTTGACCAGGCTTTTTCTATACAGGTTGGAAAATCCCATGTTAAGAGCTTTGGACATTTTTTCTCTGGCCGACAGAGCGGCGCTGCGAACACTGGGAGAAATTCAATCGCTCACTATGGATTAGTACAGGTTTTCTACTTACCGACTAAACATTTTCTCAAGTATTTTAAGATTTTTTGTTTCCAACAATCCGTGAAAAATGAAAACTTACAACTAGAGAACTAGAATTATCTATATAATAATTTAAAATGTCGATTTGTTGGATAACGGTATAATTAAATCCGTTTACATAAATTATTATCAATTTATT
This sequence comes from Rhysida immarginata, assembly GCA_023313115.1. Taxonomy (NCBI): domain Eukaryota; kingdom Metazoa; phylum Arthropoda; class Chilopoda; order Scolopendromorpha; family Scolopendridae; genus Rhysida; species Rhysida immarginata. Next base: position 1,268,363 of record JAHWFO010062055.1, on the reverse strand, counting down.
ATCATCGGCCTCGGTGGCTCAATGGTTGCCTGATCGCCTCTGAGGACGCAAGTTCGATCCCGGCCGAGGACGACGAAGATTTTTTAGGGGGGAACTCCTGAGATCACGCACTTTCTTCGGAAGGGAAGTAAAGCCGTTGGTCCCGTGATCAATTTATTGTCACATTTCTCCAGAATATCACATGTTTTAAGATGTTTAAAGATGATTAAATTAAACTCCACTATTATTATGTAAACTTCATAAAATTTAAGCAATGATTGGGATAACTTACTACATAATATATAAATTGCTTTTAATCCTTGTTTAAGGATAACGATTAAAAATAATTATTTATTAAAGTTTAAAATGTTAAGGTGCAAAATCAAATAGAAAAATCAATTAAATTGAAATTCTTTCAGCGATTTTTATCACTAACCCTATAGGATGAATTAGAAGTCTACCCACTACACTACTTTTGCACCATCCAGCGAGCAAAGAAAAAATGACCAAACTTTGCTCGTAGCCAACGAGAAAGACACCAGCTCTACTCAAAGCATGAGCGCGAAAATTTCATACATTGTAATATCATCATACAGTTATAATTATAATTAAGGGCTTATTAATTAAATGCGATTAAAGATGACTACCTATGACGTTTTAACAATGTAGGACGTTTCCGCGCTCAGGATTTCTCTTTAGGTGGTGTTGTCACGGCGCGGAAAAGTCACCTGACCATACTAGTCCGAGTAACAATGTAATCTTCATTGTTTCCATCTTGGATTTTAACAGTCAATATTTTTCCTTTGTTGGAAGCAATGAAGGTTGAATTGTTGGCCGGACTACTATGATCAGGTGACTTTTCCACGCCGGGGCAACACCACCTAAAGATAAGGCCTGGGCGCTGAAACATCGTTACATTGTTGCATCATCTCAGTAGGGAAAATTCAGGGCTTATTATTGGTGGAAATACTAATACAATTCCCTACTGAGGTGATGTAAAAATTTAATGACGTTTCAGTGCCCAGGCCTTGTCTTTAGGTGGTGTTGGCCGGGGTCTGTCTTTCTCGTGGGCTACGACTTTGCTCGACGCCAACGAGAGACAGGCCAGGGCACTCAAAAACCACATGATCATCGAGGTCCGGCCAACAATTCATCCTTCATTGTCTTCCATCTTGAATTTTAACAATCGGTATTTTTTCGTTTGTTGGAAACAATGAAAGATGGATGGTTGCCCGGACCCCGATGACCATGTGATTTCTGAGTGCCCTGGCCCAACACTACCTAGACAGAAGGCCTGCGCACAGAAATGTCGTACATTGTACATCATCACCAAACGGCCAAATTTAGGGCTTATTATTGGTAGAAATACGATTAACAATAGCCGCTTTTGTGTGATGCATAGAAAAAGTCTTGGTGTTGACTGAAGAATGACAGTGCCGCCCCCTATTTATAATATTTGAAAATAAATCAATACGTTAAATGACTTTTCCTCTCACTTCCTCGCATTAATGTTATCCTACAAAACAGCCAGGTGTCCAGTGTTAGGCTGACCAAACAATCCGAAACATGGAAATTTGCAATGCTTTTTAAGCAGCTCGCTTTAAGAGCTTCTTGTTTAGATCTAAGAATGTCTCCCACCGTTTCTGTAGAGGACCTCTAATGAAGATTCGTCTGACCAAGAAACGTGGTCCTAGTCTCTTAGGTTCCATTCCAGATGATTATACGAGTACTAATATCCACAGATTACCGAGTAAACAGATACGACATTAGAGGATGTGAGCGATTGCGCCTGGTATGCCAGCGATCCTGGTGAAAAAGAGGGAAACTATGTTTCGTTGTAATGGAAATGCCATGGAAACTACGTTTCGTCTGCTTTCCCGTTTTGCCTTCGTTTGTTTTTTTGTGAAAATTTTTACATTTTTCGCTTGCACATCTCTCAGTAGTTTTAAATAAAATGTTGTTTTTTTTTGTTTTTTTTAAATATAACATATTTTCTCTATATTTTTGTTTTATTTTCTCTGTATTTTATCAATGAAATATGAATGAAATGTGAATGAAATATTAAGTCAAGATTGATTAAAATACATGGCAAAGGTTTAAAATACATTCTACTTATCATTTTTTTTTTACTATCATTTCATTTTTTCCGATTAATTTTGAAACTCAAATACACTGTTTTTCCATTGCAGAGTACACATTGTCAAGTAATTCCCCTCTTTTTCACTTGAGGGCGCGACCGTTCATCCATTGTTAAAAAGCGCACCCAATTATCCATTGTTAAAAAGTGCTTATGTCGCATCTGTCTACTCGGTAATCTGTGCTAATATCGACATTCGGCTTTTTGTCCACTCGCGAACAATGGTTTATGCTTCGCCTTGTAGCTTTTGAAACCAATTTTTTTGGCATGTGTTCTGCACAGTAAAACACGTGTTTAACAAATAGCAAATAATTTGCTTATAACTTTTTTAATTTGACGTAGTTTTTCTTTTTAATTTGACGCAGTTTGTTTTAATTTGACGCAGTTTTTCAGTGAGGAGAAGCCAAAGATATTGCCTAATAAAAATCTAGAATACTGCGGCAGGTATTGTAAAAATAACCCACCGAAACTTTGTAGATAAAACTATCTATTTTGAAGATGTTGAAATATTTGTGAAGAAGTAGTGCTACGTTGATCATTTTATTAGGAAATTTGGACGAATATGTCCACTTTCTGTTTAGATGCTGGAGTTCTTCTAATGATCTTTCTTTCTTTCGACAGAATACAATTGAGTTGTCATCGAGAAAAATTTTGTTTAAATGCTGTCGTAATTGTGTGCCTGAATACATCTGTAACTGTAATAGGGGAAAATATCTTCGCATTGAATAATGGGTACAGCTGCCATTTTTTGAGGGCAAGAGAAAGGCAATCTTATACTGCTACTCATCGAAGTGCGCCATTTTTGCCCGACTTGTTATTGTATAACGATGGTAACGAGTTGTTGCGTGTTTGGATGCATTGTATAACAATGGGATAAGTTCAGAGCCATGGCAGCCATGGGTCTCGATGCCCTCAAAAGATGGCGGATATTCAATGTTTATGTTTTGATATTTCTCCCTATAGACGATTCATCTGTGAAAATATCCTCGTTAAGTCTTTGGGGTGAAATAAAATGCAAGTATTTCCGAAGCCGTGCTTTCTTTCTGGATATTGTGGCTTGCTTTACATGTGACGTTTAAAAGGACTTGTGAATAAAATAATATTTTATTTGCGTACAAATTCTTTAGTGTCTTCCACGTGAGAAAGGCAACTTTTTACTGTTACAGTCTTTTGAAAAAACCGACTCACCGCTTAGACTTACTATTTGAACTATTTGAATTAGACTTCCTTTCGGGATTGAGTCCTTCCACGGTTTTACTTTTACTTTTGTTTGTTTGCTATCTCACGAGAATGATTTTTACGTTTTAGCACGGTGGAAATACTTTTCACTTTCTAACGCATAGAATTTCTTTTACTTTCTGCTGCAGAGGAAGCGTGCTGAGCCCATTAATTATTGTATTTTCTGGTAGGCCAATACAAAGTGTCCCAGAAGGTCGTTTACAAACTTTACGTGGTGGTCTGTAAGATCATGACCAACAAGTTTTACATAGGAAGTTGTGTTCAAAAACGTGACCAGCAACTGCTAGAGGGCGCTAGTAGATAAGGTCCTCAAATAGGCGCATATTAATGAGGAGGGGGTGA